>JAYJMB010003119.1:0-14449 GCA_036873735.1 Pouteria campechiana
CCATTACAAAGTATGAATCAAATATACTATTCATACTTCATATATACTACTTGTGACAAATGCATTTTGATTTAAAAAAAAATATGTCAAAGTTTCAAAAAGATGCAAAATGCAAAAACACAATTGAAGGATGGTAGCCACTTGAAGCAACCACCTGACAATATTTAGTCAGATGAATCAAGAAATGAAGCACCAAAAGATGAACCGCCTACCTAATTCTCTAACCGCCTATGCCTATTGCCTGAGAGCACAGTCGGTAGGCAGCCGCCTGCCAAGAAACAACAAGATACATTTTGAAGAAAAGCTAGAAAATTGACCATAGCTGCTTGGCCCAGCCACCTGGCATATCGCCTGGCATACGGCCACTTGGACCAGGCGCCCACCATACTGCCTAACGATGCCCAATGGTCAGAAATTCAAATGTTGCAACTAACAAAAATTCTAAGCTCCTCATCCAATGATTAATTTTTCAAGATCTATTTAAGGAGCACTCAAGGGACATTTGAATAAGAAAATTGAGAGCAACAAAGAGAAAATACAAACAAGAAGAAGAGAGAAATCATCTTGCAAATCCTAAAACAAAGATCGACCACTTCCATATTCCAAAAGAACTTTTATTCTTCAATATCCTTCAAGGCCAATCTCTCCACAACATAAAGGAAGAGTTTCTGCACCAATAAGAATTGCATCTAAAGATCTTCCTCAGCGCTCAACCAAAAATACATTAAAAAGTGTAATTTCTTATTTCATTTATTTCACTTATAGAAGTTGCTGGTTAGCTTAAAAACTAGGATTAAAGTTGTTGGTGAGTTTGTGAAAACCAACGTTGTTAAAGTTGTTGGTGAGCTTGTGAAAGCCAACATTATTAAAGTTGTTTGTAAGCTTGTGAAAACGAACATTGTCAGAGTTGTTGGTAAGCTTATAAAAAACAAATTAGTGAGTTTCTGGTGAGCTCTATAAAACTATGTATGATTAGTTCAGGAAAACCAAGTGTGATTCCATAGAAGATTAGTGGAAAATGAGTGCAGAAAGTAAGGCTAACTCAGAAAGTGGAATAGGTGCCAAGAGAGGGCCCAAATCACTATAAGTTGCGTATGCTATTTGTGCTTGATCTTTCCTTTATATTCTTACTTGATTTATCCATTTGCTTCACCTCGATTAGCACACCAACATAAAAGAAAGAAAGGGATTTGATCAAATAGGGATCAAAAGAAGTAAATTTTATAAAACCCAATTTACACCCCCCCCCCGCCATCCCTCTTGGGTTGTAGCCTATCCTACCGGGACTAGAACCTGACCATAATTGATTGGCTCAACCACCTACCATATCACTTGCAAGTAGTCAGGGACATGTGTTTAGGAGTTTTATCATGGATCCGACCATAGTCAATTTGCAAGGTGCCTTCCAAATCACCTTAACCATAGTCAATAGGCTCAACTACCTGCCATATTGCCTACTCACTCCAATAGTTGAAAAATTCAAACATTCCCTCATATTTAATGCACTCCATCTACCCTCGAATGACTATATTTTAAATGATATTTTAAAAGGAGTTATTTAGGGACATTTCAAGTTGTTGTAAGCAATAATCATTATTTACTAACAAGCAATAAATGCACAAAGCCTTCAAGTACAGAACCTTCAAATTCATCATTCAAGGCTATCAATTACCACTTGGGAAGCAGTCTCTCTACATTCAAAACTTCTTCAATCTTCCCTTGTGAACAAATTGAAGCACTTATTAAAGTGTAACTTTAATTTCTTCCATCTACTTTTAATTTATGCCTTAAGTTGGTATTGTAGACAAACTCAAGAAGAGTAATATTGATTGTTGGAGTGTGTCTCATAATCAATTTACTAGAGTGTATTCAAGTTCCCTTGAGGTGGAATCAAGAAAATGCAAAGGTACTAATTACTACGTGCCCCCTTGAGATGGAATCAAGAATAGTGTTGTATGCACTCATTTGTATTAAATTCCATTGAGATAGTAGAACCCAAGTCACTAAGACTAGTAATTGGAAGAGTGGAGTAGAGAAGGTATCTTGAACCACTATAAAATTCCGTGTCTACTATGCAATGGTCTTCTTACTCTCATTATTCTATTTATTGAATTGATAAGAGGGTTTTAATGCTGAAAGGGGTTTATTCTAGATTTTTGTAAACCCAATTCACCCCTCCCCTCTTGGTTTGTGCTACTCTAAGGAGACCAACAAGTGGTATCTGAGGAGGCTATAAGTTACTTGTAGAGATCTTTAAGGCAAACCCATCAACATCTTCCTACTTATTTGCTGACGGGTAATTCTCCAGCTTGCCACCTCTATTTGATGGCATTAACTTTGCTTATTTGAAACTTAAAATGAACTAGTTCTTAGTGGCTAGCGATATAGAATCCTATAAGGCCATAGAAGCGGGAATAACCCTCCTAAGTAGGGGCATTAGTGCTTGGACCAATGAAGATACCATCAATGTCCAAAATAATCCAAAGGCAATAAACTCTCTATTCTATGCCTTATTAGCAACTGAGTTCAATAGAGTATCATCATGTACCATAACCAAGGACATTTGGGATAAATTAGTGTCAATTTATGAAGTTTCCTTCCAAATCAAGGGAACTAGGAGGAACATTCTTATACGAGAGCTAGAAAACTTTAGGATGAGAGATGGAGAGAGCATTTTTGAGATGTATGATTGTTTTTGAAAGCTCACTAATTCTCTTAAAGGTTTAAAGAGAGAAATTTAAAATTTTGAATAGTTTATGAAGATTCTAAGAGCACTCTCTGAATCTTAGAATCAAAAGATCACTACAATAGAAGAAGCTAAAGGTTTGAATGTGCTCAAAGTGGATGAACTCATCCACTCACTGATGTCTCATGAATTGATCACAACAATTAGAAGAAAATGATGGCCCTCAAGACCACAAAAGAAAGCAGTAGTGAGTTAAAGTCACAAATTAAGGATGAAGTGGCCATATTGGAAAGAGAGTTTAGAAAATTTGTGAGCAATTAAGCTAGCCACTCTAGAAGGCAACCCAAAATTGATGAGAAGAAAAGAAGAGAAAGAAAGAGAAATCTACCCAAATGCTTCAAGTATGAAGGCATCAGACACATGATTGCTGTGTGTCTAAACGAAGAAAGAGTGGACCTCAACAAAAATGAACAAAGGAGAGAAAAAGATAAGAAAGAAAAAAAAATTAGAAGACCTTCAAGAGATACAACTAAAGAGATGTATGTGAATGAACATGTGTCCTCCAGCCCTAGTTCAAGTGAAAGAGAAGGTAAGGAAGTGGGGAATCTAACAATAATTTGCTACATGGCTCACATAGAAAATGAGTCAGCATGTTTCACCTCCTCCAATGATCAACCAAAAAAGGACAACAACAATTCATTCCTCAATCTCTATCAGTGAATGCAATATATGTAATGAGCTTGATAATTATAGTAATCATACGACTTGCTTTTCAATGAATTTGAGACCCTTGGAAAGAAATTCACACAAAAGAAAAGACACTTTGATGCATCCATAACAATGAATGCTATATTAGTTGAAAGAAACCTATCTCTACAAAAAGAAGTTGGAAATTTAAAGAAAGAGATAGAGATACTAAATAACATGTTGAATAAGTTTTCCAATATTGGAGAATTTGTAGCAAAGTTTCAAATAATACTAGATAGAAAAGCCAAAAAGGACTTAGATGTGAAGAATCTAGTGGTGATGAGCCACAAGAAAATAAAAATTATAGTGGTTAGACCAAGTGTATGAACCTCATTGAAGCGAGAGGTAATTTTGCCCACATGAGAAGATTTATAAGACACTCTTTGGTTAGAAAACTAGAAATATAAAATGCACCATACAAAATCATCAATAAATGTCACTTCTATAATACAGTGGGACACAAGATATATGATCGCTATGCTAGGAAATTGTCGAGAAAAGGTGTAACATTAATGTGGAAACCTAAGGAATGTGTACAACCCTCTTTCACACATAATGTCACTACCAAAAATGGACCCACTGTCTAGGTACCAAAGAAGTAAAGTGTATATTTGTCATTGTATTTATAGATGAGTCTAAAAGTCACTACAAGATATAGTTGGTTCATGGATAGTGGCTGCTCGAGACACATGACTAGAAATAAAGAACTCTTTAAAGAATTGAAGTCAGTCAATGGAGAAACAATTGCATTTGTCAACAATTATAAAGGATTCATCAAGGGTAAAGGTAAAATTTATGGTTTGTTCAATTCATGCATTGAGGATATTTTATATGTAGATGGTCTTAAACATAACTTACTAAGAATTATCCAATTATGTGATAGATGTCACAAAGTTATGTTTGAATCATCCATAGGAAATGTATTTGATACAAATGACAATCTTGTGTTTAGTGGAAAAGGGCATGGAACTAGATGAAATCATAGGAAAGTGCCTCATCACAGTTAATGATAACCCATGGTTGTGGCATAAGAGAATGGGACATATAAATATGTCAAATATCAATCCTAATAGAAGAAAAACTTAGCGAATGGTTTACCAAAGTTAAAATATGACAAGGATCAGATTTGCAAAGCTTGTCAAATGTCTAAAAAGACCAAAGTGTCATTTCCATGAAAGAATGAATTGTTCACATCTAGACCTCTAGAGTTATTGCATATGAATCTATTTGGACCATTCGACATTTTGAGTCTTGGTGGCAAGCGTTATGTGTATGTCATTGTAGATGATTTCTCTAAATTCACATGGGTAATCTTATTGGCAAGCAAGGATGAGGCTTTCCTTATGTTTTCCACTTCTTCAAAGCTTGTCCAAAATAAGAAGAAATTTTCAATTGTATTAATAAGAAGTGACCATGGTGGTGAATTTGAAAATAGAAAGTTTGTCAATTTTTGTGAAGGTAATGGGATTCACCATAGCTTTTTAGCCCCTAGATCCCCACAACAAAATAATGTTATGGAAAGAAAGAATAAGACAATTCAAGAAATGATAAGAACTATGTTAAATGAAAGTAAATTGTCCAAGAGATTCTGGGGAGAAGCAATTAACACAGCTTACCTTATGTTAAATAGAGTTACTATTAGAGTTATTTTAAATAAAACTCTTATGATCTTTGGAAGGATAAAAAATCAAATATTTCATATTTTTCACTCCTTTGGTTGTACATGTTATGTGTTGAACAATGAGAAGGATAACCTTGAAAAGTATGATCTAAAAGTGATGAGCCTATCTTCCTTGGTTACTCCCTTAAAAGCAAAGCATTTAGAGTTTTAAAAAGAAAAGTCAAGTTTTAGAAGAGCCTGTGCATGTTATATTTGATGAATTTGGATTAAGCTCGAGATAAGAGGTTGATAGTGATGTAGATGAAATCATAAGAAAATCAAATAAGTAGCATCTAGAAAATCAAGGGGGAGAAGGAACCTCAAGACAAAATGATGACCAAGATTTAGATAATGAGAGGGTGGTAAGTGAAGGTAATGTTCAATTTTTCAACACCCAATTGATTTAAAGTTCATACATGCCCATCCTAGAGACCAATTCATTGATGATATCTATGATGGAGTTAGAACAAGGAGATCCATGGATAACATTTGTGGGCATTTTGTATTTATTTCTTCATTGAGCCCACTTGCATTGACCAAGCCATGAATGATGAAAATTGGATTATTGTCATATAAGAAGAGCTAAACCAATTTGAGAGAAATAAAGTTTGGGAGATAGTTCCAAGACCTAAACACACTGATGTAATAGAAACTAGATGGGTCTTTAGGAACAAATTAGATGAGAGTAAACTAGTTATGAGAAATAAAGTAAGGCTAGTTACTAAGGGGTATTCCTAAGAAGAGGAAATTGATTTTGAGTCCTATGCACTTATAGTGAGATTAGAAGCCATACAGATGTTACTCGCATTTGCATCTAATAAGTTAATGTTATTCACTTATATTGAGTGTTGTTTAAGTTTATTATTTGTTGATTCTTGAGAATTTGAGATGGAATTCATGTTATTTTATGTATATTTTTAGGACAAGAGAAGTTAGAGAAACATGGAGCAAAACAAAGAAAGAATCAGGCTAAGAAAGTAGCAAATGGAAGACTAAAAATAGTTGTTGAAGAGGAAAATTGCAAAAATCTTGTTTATTTGACTAGCAATGCAGTGCCAGGATGTGGAGCCATGGCTCCAATGCAAATTCAATGGCTAGATAGATTTTTTTGGCACTGCAGTGTTAGTGTGTTAAGGATGGCTAACTTATTTTTAGTAATTTTTAATTATTTTGCACAAGCGCTAATTGAAGATATGTAGGGACATGTAAAATAACCCTAATTGGGGTTATTTAAGGTGGTGTGAGGATGCATCAAAAAACAGAGACTTTTGGTGAATGAGTTCAAAATTAGAGGAATTGTGGTGCAAAGCTATGGAGGAAGAATCAACTTCAAATAGGATTTTATTTTTCTTCATTATTCTTCCTTTATTATCTTCAACATGTTTAGAATACTTGGGATTATTTTTATTATTTTTATGAGTAGTTAAACTTCTCTTTCTATAGGAGAGATCAATCTTATGTGGATATTATGGTGTGATTAATTAGTTATATTATTGAGAGTTTTTATTGGTTTTTTTATAATTTTTTATTATTCTTATTGATTTTAATTTATTATCCATCTATTGGAAGATTTTATACTTTGTATTTGATGCTTGGGAGAGATAATCTTGAATAGAATATAGGCATCATAACATGAAAATCTAGATGACTCGGGAAAGCTTTTAGATTTTGTGAAATCATTCAAAAGAATCACAAATCTTAATGCATTTTTAGGCTTTTGATATTTATAGAGATATGAAAGTTGGAATATTGAGAATAGATACTTGACTCGGCACTTGAGAGAGGGAGTTGAGTGAATTAGAATTGTTGATTTATAAACCAATAGAATGATCAATATATAATGAGTTGAAAACACTTTTGATTGTAGCATAAGAGAAATCGATCCTCTAGAGCTTCTCTACATTGATTTCTCCACACTAAAGTCTATTTATGTAATACCCCACACCCCCATCCTATGAGTTTTGACCATGCTACCCCAGGACTAATGCGGAACGATACCATTTCTCTTCTCCTTAATGGAAATTTTATCATAACATCACCATTTCCCTAATTCTAAGAGAAATATCCTGCCAAAAATCTGTCAGAGTCTACCCTATATTATAAACTTTTATACTTGATAATATGAATGAAATCAATTAAAATTTACATTTTTATAATCAAATGACAATAATTATATTTACACAATCACACACCCATACTCACAGCTCCACCCAAGATCAGAACTAGATCATGATGGCAATGTTCAACCCTGGATTAATACACATCCATCCACAATGTCATACTTAAGTGATTTACCATGACATGCCAAACAATGAGAATCTTTTTAAACTACAATTATACACATAAATCATGACTTTTACCATTATACAATTTCACTATCAAAATTTAACTACAAATTTCAATGGGATTCCAATCCCAATATTTTACCATACCATCAAATATCTTCTACTTCCACTCGCTAGTCCCAATCCTTAGTTGGGATTTTTTACCTATCTATTCAACTAAAAATTTAACATAAGAAGGTGTAAGTTTGAGCAACTAGGTAAGTATGCAAAAATATAAAATAATAATAACCCAAAAACCACATGTTCTCATCCAGAATATGAATACAAACTATCACAATATGAGTATATAAACAAGAGGCTTGAATCCTCCTCAATCCATTACAATACCCCATGCCCTTTAGGCGTATACAATTATGCAATAAGCATACTCTCTAGGCACCTCATATCACCTTACCATTCAGCCACTCTAGGCTCATCATACAAAACTTGGTGCCATGCAGACATCACACACACTAGACTATGCCATATAGGCATAATCCCATAGCTGCGCCATTCAAGCACCACAACCAATCTCATGGAATGCTTCCCATTCCATGAATACATATATATATTCATAATTTATATAATATAGTAAGACTCATGGAATAAACTCTATCTCCACTCATCCATACAATCATCACTTCAAGTACAATTTGGGAATACACATTATTCCCATCCAACTAAGCATTCACATGCCTTCATACTTATTAATTCATGCACAGTACTGGGATAGTCCTTATCCCTTTCATTTAGGCATCCATACACAATAATAACATAGTGACATGGGATACTTTCTACCCCAACACGCACATATAATAAAATAATAAAGAATGATCTAGGGATGCATTACCCCATCAATCCAACATGCATAACTTTATGCATATCAACGTCATAGCCATACATATATATGAAATAATCATTCAGGGGATACTCCATGTCCCCAGTCATTCATGCATTTGTCATACCCGACAAACATTAATCTGAAACAAGCACGGTATATCAATAATCCTTCATCCAAATACTCATGCTTGGAATAAACTTTGGATACTCACTATCCTCATCCATGCATTCAAATCAATAGGGGGCTACCTACTTACCTTAGGCCTTTAGCTCCAATCCATGTCCTCTTAAGCTTTGTCTTTTCATATTTCTCAGATCATCCTATATAGGGCCATAATCCCATTTACTTAGCCATTTGTAATCATGTACTCAATACATCATATTAATATTTCTTTCATAGCCAATCTTAGGCTATGATAATTAAATGTGTGATCAACACTAATCAAACTAAGTTTATCCACAATTATCACTAGAACCTTGCTTGTTTAACATGATTAACATTTAAACAACATGTAAATAACTTAATTAAGCTTTTAATCTACTCAATTCATGGCTTACATAACCCATACACAAAAATCCTCTTTATACCCTAACTAGGGCATAATCATAAATTTGATTTCACTGGTCTAAATCACTCCATACATGTTCTAAAACATAATAATCATGCCATTAATCATTTACCCCATGATTAATTCAACAAAATCAAGAAATTCCCAATTTCCACTATGCATAGAAACCCCAATTCTCATAAATCATAAAATTTTCATGCCAATTCACAATAATCATTGTATTAACTCATTCTCCCATGAATTTATAATCATATATATCAATTTAAGCCTCAAAAACTTCTTTTTCCAAAACCATAGAAATCAAAAATCTGGAATTCGGTTGGGAAATCGAGCTTATCTTCACTTTCAAGCATAGCCATCCTCCCCAAAGGAAGAACCAAGCTCCTAGTTCCCTCTTTCTTCTTCCATTTTGTTGAAATTCAATGTTTCTTCCATTTTTCATGGTTCAATTGGGTGAAAGTTAGGTTTAACTTAAAGATCATAAGTTTATCTAGCTAAGAAAGATCATTTCCTAGCTAAAATGTTTAGATATCATGCATAACAGGGCTAGGACAAAAAGGGGAGAAGAAACAGGATGGACCAGAGAAACGGAATGATGAAAAAGTGATGTTGTCTCACATTTAACAACAACTGCCGTCGCGGCCTTGGATCTAGCACCGCAACCCCGGAATCCATTGCCTTCACCCCTTGCCACTGCCTTCTATTAGCGCTACGGCCTCGCCATCCAGTATCATGGCTCCAACGCTATTACTCCCCTTTTCAGCCATTTTTCTCCAAATTTTTTACACATATTCTTTTTCTTCTTTATTTACCATTATTTTCCCATATAATAATTGATGAGAATGCAAGATATCATATTTTATTCCCCTAATACTTAATATTTTACACTTATTTGACTCCTATATACACTCATTGTTCTTATATTCTGATTTAGGAGACAATTGGAGTGTCAAGTGCAAAAAGAAGCCAATTGAAGAATTTTGGATAATTTCAGCATTACTCTATAGTTTGGGATTAACTCTCTTAGTAGACTTTGATTGAGATGATTAAAGATGTTCTGGATACAAAAGGGAAAGTTCTATAACTTTCATGTTTTGAGTTTTGAGAGATAAGAACTACATCAAGGGCAAAAATAGGAAGAATGCCAAAGTCAAGTTGAAGTGCAGAGGAGAAGCAACAAGGAGGAAAGCACCGGATGCAGCAGACCGACGCCGCCGGCGCCAACCCACTTCACACCATCAACATAGGATATAGCATGGTGGCACCGGCAGCACCTAAATCTGTTCCCCACTTTTCAAAAGTTGTGAAAATTATTATTTTGCATATTTTTGACTCTAGATAAATAGCAGTTTCCTAGGGTTGAGGGTTTTTTTTGCTAGGGTTTGGAGAGGACTTCTTGGCAGCTTTCAATAAAGAATTTTCTCTCTTTTCTCTTTTATTTTATTTTCTTTGTGATTTTATGGCTCTCTATGGCTAAAATTTTATTCTTGTTTTAAGGAGATAGAAGCCTCAGAATCTAAATACTATGAGATCGAATTTATTTTAGTTGTTTAATTTATACTTTGAGTATTGAATGTTCTTCTTTATTCATGATTATGATTGTTATGCTTAATTTCTAGGAGGCCTATTATTTTATTATTCATTGTAATCTATTGCTAGATTAGATATTAAATCTTTAATTGTTTGATACCTCTAATTTGTCAAACAACTAAGGTTTAATAATTTGCTATTGTTGCAGTTATTAAATCTTAGGAAGAATATTTAACTAAATTAAATGCAATCGTTGTTGCTTGTGTTGTTTAGGTTCACCAATCTCTGCAAATTATAAGGCTACTATTGAATTAAACTTTTAGTGCTGGTCTTGGAATGTTTAGTAGTTAGGGTTAATTAGAACATTGGTTTCTAATTAATTATGTTGAAGGAGACATTGGAAAAATAATCTCTATGGTGAATATTCAAAGTATGATTTAATTTATAATTGCATCAGTGATCAGTTATGCGATTCTAATGGAGGATGTTGACTCAAACCAAGTTTTTCTTCTCTGATAGATTTCTTTTATAACACTTTTTTCATTGCATTCAAAACCCACATTTCTTGTTCACATTGTATAAAACTAAGCTAGATACTCCTCTTGAAATCAACCCTTATTCACACTACTATAGGTAATTTAATTGGAGTAAGGTTCTAAATTTTGTTGCCTATGACAACACACCAAATTTTTGGCGCCATTGCCATGAAGGCATTCTAGTTGATTTTTGTGCTTTTGTGATTTTTTCTACTTATTTTTCTTTTAATTTTTTTAGGATTCATTAGATTCTCCTTAATTGTTTATGATTGTTACTCGATCTTCTAATCAAGATGATTTGTTGTATGAACTAGAAATAGAAAGAACTTTGCATAGGTTAAGAAGTGAAGCTCAAAGAAATTCTTAAGAGGAGGAAATCAGGGCTGGAACTTGAACTTTGAAAGAGCTTGCCACACCTAATTTGGATTAACAACCTTAAGTATAGCATTTCCTACTTTAGATGCTACTATTAATTTTAAATTAAAATCTAGACTAATTCATCTCTTGACCACTTCCCATGGTCTTGCAGGAGAAGATCCTCAAAAGCATCTAAAGGATTTTCATGTTGTGGTACAAGTATGAAACCAATAGGGGTGACTGATGAGCAAATTAAACAGAGAGCCTTTCCATTCATTTTGAAGGATTTGGCTAAGGATTGACTTTACTATCTACCCTTTGGGAGTATTAAAACATGGAATGAGATGAAGAGGTTATCTTTGGAGAAATATTTTTTAGCTTCAAGGGCGGACAACATAAGGAAGGAAATTTGTGGCGTGAGACAACATAGTGGAGAATCCCTATATGAATATTGGGAGCATTTGAAGAAATTATGTGCATGTTATCTCCATCATCAAATTAGTGAGCAGCTACTCATCCAGTATTTTTATGGGGGACTTCTTCTCACTAAAAGGAGCATCATTGATGCTACTAGCAGAGGAGCTTTGGTGGATAAAACTCTTGAAGCTATAACAAATTTGATTGCAAATATGGCAGCCAACTCATAACAATCTGGTAATAGGCTTGACTCTTTATCTAAGCTTGTTAATGAGGTAAGTGTTTCCTCCCTTGAACAACAAATTGCAGGTCTGACTTCTCTTGTTTGTCAATTGTCTGTAGGAAATATGAAGACAACAAAGGCTTGTGGAATTTTTTCGGTGGTAGGGAATCTAACTGATATGTGACCAAGTCTTCAAGAAGAATATACTGAGCAAGTGAACATGATGGATGGTTTTTCTAGACAACCATAAGGGATATATGATACATACAACATAGGATGGAGGGATTATCCCAATTTCAGCTATGGAAATCCACAAGTAAATCAACCCATGATTCAAATTCGCCCAAGTTTTTAATAGTAAATGGAGCCATACAACCCTCCACAACAACCACATGGATAAACTTCTAACTTTGGTATATCTTTATAAGATATTATTAAGTCTCTTGCCACTAACACTTTGTAATTTCAATAGGAGATGAAGGCTAGCATTCAGAGGTTGGAAAATTAAGTCAGACAGATGGCAACCATAATCAATTGACTGGAGACAAAAGGTTCAGGGAAATTACCCTCTCAAATAGTGGTGAATCCAAGAGAAAATGTGAGTGCAATTGTTTCAAGAAGCAATAAAGAGGTTGAGATTCTAGCAAAAGCAACTCCTAACCAATAGAATAAGTAAAAGAGAAAAGTGTTGTTACAGACAAGGACCTTCTGAAGGACAATGAAGTAATTCAATGTAAGTTTTCACTTCTTTCTGAATATAAACCAGTACCACCTTTTCCCAAGGCTTTAGCAAAATCTCAAAAAATTGAGCAATATCAAGATCTATTTGAGACTTTTCATAAGTGTGAGGTAAATATTCTACTTTTTGATGCAATTAAACAAGTACCTCATTATGCTAAATTACTAAAAGAATTCTGTACAATAAAGAGGAAATAGAAACTTTAGAGATATGAGAAGTAAGAGTAGGAGAGAATGTTTCTGCAATCATTCAAAGAAAATTCCTTGCAAAGTGCAAAGATCCAGGTATGTTTACTATCCCTTGCATGATATGTAACACTAAACTTGAAAAGGCCATGTTAGATTTAGGAGCTTCCATTAATGTTATGCCTTATTCTTTATATGCTTCTTTGAAACTTGGACCTTTGAATAAGACTAGTTTTGTAATTCAATTGGCTGATAGAGCCACTACATATCCTAAAGGTGTAATTGAAGATGTTCTTTTGCAAGTTAATGATTTAATCTTTCCTACCGATTTTGATGTGCTAGATATGGAGAATGGTAATTAAACTACTTCTATTCTGTTATGAAGACCCTTCCTAAAGACATCCAAGACTAAGATAAATATTTACAATGACACACTTACCATGGAATTTGATGGTAAAATTGTTAAATTTAACATTTATAATGCTATGAAATATCCTAATAATGATGATTCTACTTACTCCATTGATGTGATTGATTCTTGTGTACAAGAAATTTTTGAACTTGATGGAAAAGATGAATTAGAAATCACCATTAGTAAACATCTTAAGAAGGAGAATGAAATGTTACCTTTGAGTACTAATTTGTAGGAAACTATTGCAGCATTGGATGACTTTCCGAAGTTACCAAAATTAGGTAATGATTCTTACATTGAGTTACCAGTTTCTAACAAGAGCCTTTTACCCTCTGTTTTGCGGCCATCTACTCCAGATTTGAAGCCTCTTCTCAATCACCTCAAGTATGTGTTCCTTGAAGATGGAGAAACCTTGCCTGCGATCATCTCTAATAAACTCAGTGCATTATAAGAAGAGAAACTTATGCATGTTCTTAAGAAGCATAAGAGGACTATCAGTTGTATATTGAAAGATATTAAAGGAATTGACCCATCTACATGCATGCTTCATTATTTCTAGTTTACAATTGCTCTAGATTGAAGAAAGACATAATGAGTCGAGCCATTGACTATAAACAAAAGTGCTACTTGGGAGGCAACCCAAGGGGAGTTTGTGTTTCTTTTTCTCATAGTCTTCTTATTTCTGTATTTATATTATGGTTATTTTTGCACCTTCTTTGCATTTAACCTTACATTGGGGACAATGTAAGTTTTAAGTGTGGGGGAGGGTATTTAGGTTTAGATTTAGATTGTGTTTTTGTGTGTTTGTTTTTATCTTTGCTTTTATTTTTGAAAAAAAATAGAAAAAGTCAGTTTTACCCTTTGTTTTGGTGGTTTCCAATGAGTTGAGGTTTGGGATGCCATGAGCAAGTTTCAATTAAGCTTGATAAATTCATAACATAATTGAATAAGTAATCCTCCAATTTGTAATTTCTTAGTTTAGTTATTTTCCTTGAATATGGCGATGACTAAATTTCATAAATAAAAACTAGTAAGATTGTGAGCCTTTAGATTGAAACATTCACATCAGTCTCATTCTTTTTGTTCATGAGAGATATTCTTCCATGTATTGTTTATCTAGAACTTGCCTTGATTCTCTTTGAGATCATGATGGCTTCCATCTGTCCCCAGCAACGGCGCCAAAAACTTGATGGTTCAAATTTAATACCTCGCAAGTGCACGGTC
>JAYJMB010003120.1:0-14449 GCA_036873735.1 Pouteria campechiana
AGTATATTTAGGAATCAAATAGGTGCAAAAGATGAAGTATTAGGAGAATAAAATATGACATTTTTCATTCTCATCAGGGTACACGTCTAGTTTTTAGTAGTACATATCACCCCCAGACTGATGGGCAAACTGAGAGGGTGAACCAACAGATAGAGGACATGTCGAGAGCTTGTGTCCTCGAATGGGGCAAAGCCTGGAGCCAGTATCTTACTTTGGTGGAGTTCGCCTACAATAATAGCTATCACTCCAACTTGGCATGACTCCTTTTGAGGCATTGTATGGGCATAAGTGCTGAACACCCCTATATTGGTCAGAAGTAGGGAACACTGCTATTATAGGGTCACAGATGATTGCAGCAGATACAATTGAAAAAGTAGCCCAGATCAAGAAGAAGATTCGAGTTGCCCAGTCTCGCTAAAAGAGTTATGCAGATACATATCGGCGGGACGTAGAGTTTCAAGCGGGAGATCAGGTCTTTCTTAAAGTGTTACCATGAGAGGTGTGGTGCGATTTGGCACCAAGGGTAAGCTAAGCCCTAGAACTATCATGCCATATGAGATATTGGTAATGGATTGGTAAGGTGGCTTATCTTATGCATTACCACTTTCATTGAGTGGAATCCATAATGTGTTTCATGTGTCATCATTATGGTGGAGATATGAACCAAATCCTTCTCATGTTTTGGTACTAGAAGAGGTACAATTAAGTGAGAATCTGTAGTATGTTGAACAGCCAGTCCGTATCCTAAACAGAAGAGAAAAGCAGTTAAGGAATAAAGTCATTCCCCTAGTTAAAATGTAGTGGAGTCGTCACTCGGAAGATGAGGCTACATGGGAGCTTGAGGATATAATGCAATCAAAATATTCTCATTTATTCATCTAAGTTTTGAGGATAAAATTTTTTATAAGGAGGGTGGAATGTAAGTCCTTGAAATTTTAAAAAATGTATCATTTTGCAACTTTAATTTTTTGGTGATTTTTGGTGGTTCGACTTGCTGTATAATTATTATGAAAAATATATGAAACCAAGTGGATTATTAATATAAATATGAGGATGATGTGTGTTAAATAAATGATTTAAGTCAAAAAGTAAATGAATTTGAAGCGGTGGAATGCCAAAGGTGTAAATTCAAGAAAATATTAAATTTTATTATAAACAAATTACAAAAATGGATGGAAAATATATATTAATGTGAGGATGATGAGGAAATATATTAATCAATAATTTACATGTGAAGAAAAATAGAAAATTGCATGTGAAACGTTGAAAAATTAAGTTGTTAGTAATTTTTGGCAAATTTTGGTTAAAATCTCATTTAATTAAGAAATAAGTAATAAAATTATGCAAAGATTATATTTAATGGATGGATAATTAATTTGGACATGTGAATTATTAATTGAATGATTTACATGTGCCAAACATGAGGACCAGATAAGATTTTCAAAATCAAAGATAAATGCATGTGTATAGAATTAAGTGGAGCATGGACTACAAAAAAAAAAAATATGAATATCAATGTAATAGATATCCCCATCTTCTCCCAATGTGCAAGCACTTTTCCATTCCACTTCAATGTGGGTTTCTTTCCCCCATCATCCCAACTTGCAAATTTAATGAATTTTTGCTTCAAAGTATCACTAGTAAATGTTGATTCAAGTGGTTAGTGGCTCTAGTTCCCAATTTCTTGTCAATTAAATGAGTGGCAGCCCCTCAAATTTGAAGATTGGTTGCTGATTAGTGGAACCCACTATAGGAGCTTGAAGATTAGGGTAAGTGTTTAATCTACTTTACATGTTAGTGATATTTAGGAAGAAAATTCATGCAAAATCATGTGGAAAAATTGATGAAAAATCAAACCTTAAATCACTAGGGTTGCTAAAAATTTTAAAAGGGGATATGGGGCTGTAATTATAGCATTTGATACAAAATTAATGATTGATTAAAATCAGTTAGGGATTCGCAATTAAGTGTACAACTAGTTCCACACCAATATTTTTTTATGAAATTTAATGTAATTTTCCCACTGATTAGGCTGTAAATTTGGAAAGAGATTAAATCATCATTAAGGTTATAATTTAGAGTTTAAGGTCGGTGCAAATTTCTCAATTAATTAAGGTAAGCAGGTAATAGTTTTAAGTTATTTTAAGTTCAATTTGATTTCTTTGAATGATTACAATTTGGGCACTTGTAATCTGAAAGTTTGGCATATGAGTTATATGATTTTAAACAAGAATTATCTACCCCATGCAACCATAATTAATGTATTATATTAGCAAGAATTAAATTACATTAAAAATAATGGAATTCGGATGAACAGTGCATTGACAAAATGCCTTAGGAAGTACCCCTCTTAAGGTAGATTAAAACCCAATTTAGTGATGTGATTTTGTAAAAATAAAAATATTTGTTAAAATAGATATAACTAAATACTATCACATAAAATTTCATGAATAAATTTCACCATTTGATCCTTCAAAAAAATATAAACATTAAATACCCTGAAAATGAGATGTTGATAGCATCCCACCTTTTTGAAATTTTGCTTTATTTTGAATGTTCTTAGTTTGAATTAATTTAAGCCAAAATTTTTACAATGTTCTATTATATTATTTGGAATTGATTAAAAATTTTGAGGGGCAAAAGAGATGTATAATTCTATCTAACATTTTTTCTTTACATTTTTATATTTTAATTTTAAATTGATCAATTTATATTATTTTGATCTGAATTTTAGTTCAAAATTTTTTTATATTATTTAAAATATACAAAATATTTTTAGGTCAATTGGATATTTATAAAATAATAAATAAAAATTTTATTTTAGAAATTATGTATATGTATTGTACGCCCCTGGGAGTGCTAATAAATTTAGATTTTGGCGCCTGATTGGCGTAGATCCCAATGTAGCTCATATATGTATTTTATGATGGCCGTGTGGCTAACTTGTGTCTGCCATGTGGTGAGGAGTGGCCTAGTTGGCTAGTGGGCAGTTGTGTGGGTAGCCGGCGCGATCGTGCGTTGCTATTTGCTTGGATGGCCTAATTACTATGATTGACCTGAGTAGCTTGTGTAGGCTTGTTTATGGAGAATTGGTACTCTTGTGAGGCGATGAGGGTGGGGTGCTACTAGATACAGCAGTATGACTATGTGGGCTTGGCAGACTTCTAGCCGGGAGTGTCAGGATAGACTTAACGCGCTGAAGAGTGAAAGGATAGTGTTCTAGTTTGTGTGCCTCTCGGGGAGGAGTGTGTGGATGGTTGCAGAGTGTGTGGATGGTTGAGGAGTGTGTGGATGATTGTGGAGTATGTGGATGATGGTGGAGTCACGTACTTGTGTAGGAGGTAGTCATGGATTGGCAGATAAAAAGGGTAGTATGATGAATCGGTATTCAAGCCGGTATTGACCAGTTAATTATGTATAAAATATCATTATGAGTATGTGTACGAAATAATTAATGAGATATTAACATTAAAATCTCAATGAACTTAGCCATTAACTGACCATGACATCCTACATATGATATGACATATTTTGCTTAGTTTAATTATTGTTTACTATTATTACATTATTTATAGTCATATTTTTTTACTTTCCTGCTTACTGAGTTTTGCCCAGACTCACCCTTTTATTTAAATTTTTAGCTAACAGGTTAGAGGACGGCGCCCAACAGGGTGTTGGGTCTCGTGACAGGGCTAGGCCATGACACTATAGAGGCTTTACTTCTTTTTAGGATGTATGATGATGTATATTATTGGATGGATTTTGGATGTATATTAGACATATATCATTACTTAGTTTTATAGCATGTCCTTTTATGGTGTGGGTGTATATGATTTGACAACTAGCATACAGTGTACCCCGATCTTGGTTTGTGGCTTTTGTGGTGATGTGTGTTTTGGAGACGATAGTTATATAATTTGTGTAGAAAATGGTAGGGCCTGGAGGTGGCCATATTATATTTGCATATTTGAGGGTATTTGTTATATAATTATTGTGGTTTAGCATATTGTATACAAGATAACGGTGGGAAAATTAGGGGAGACTCTGCCAGAATTTCCTCTGAATTTACCACTAGTAACACTCCAAGGAGGAGGGGCATTATAGGGTTACAATGGTATCATTCAATTTCACCTTGCCTTTTCATAGGAGTATTTTAACAAAAACCTAATATGCATGACTTAATTCATCAATTCCAACAATAGAAGTCTGTTTCATGCAACTCCATTAACACACAATATGTTTCTAACATCTTAAGCATTATAATGATAATCTAATTGAATTAATTAATCCACAATTCAATCTCATTAGCTACCCCAATTTATTCCCTAAATTCACCATTGTTTCACATTGAGGCAATTCATCGAACACTTAATATGCATAACCCCAACTAGGTACTTTTGCAAAATGCAATGGATTTTATGCATCCTCATCCACATAACAACTTAATTTATCAATAATCAAGCTATTAACTGTAACACTTGGGGTGTTAAATTTTGGGCCTTAGCATTCATATGATTTAAAATGAACTAAAATGTAAAATTGTATATTATGAGATGAAGTAATTGGACATGATTTAGAGTCATATAAGGACAAATTTTGCATTTTGAGGATGCGTAAAAGAGGTTTAAAGGTGTATTTTAATGTTAGAACATATGGAAAATGTTATGAATTAAATATATGAGAAAAATATGGCAAAACGTGAAGAAAAAGAGCAAATAAAAAAAGCAACCATTAGAACTGGCATCGGCGGCGCCAGGTCACGTTAAGGGCAGAGGTGGTAGGCAGATGGGTGGCTTCGTTCTGTTTCATTTCTTCTCCGTTCTATTTTTGCTTCATCCCCATGCACAAACCCTTGATCCCAAACCTCCTTTGGCTTGATTTTGTTGGGGAAAATGAGTTTAAGAGTCCAATCCATTGTTTATGAACCTAAAAATCTAAAAACCCATTGTGAGAGCGGTGGAAGAAGATGAAGTCATGAGTATTCTAGAACTTATGAGGAGTTCTTAAGGATTTGAAGCTGGATTCTTGCTTGGAGATGGAAGCCTCTTATGAATTTGAGGTAAATTTATTTGTTTCCACTTGATTAGATGTTTTTGCCTAGCTACGGTTTGGAACCCATTCGTAAACGGTGAAATGGCGAACTTTACATGGGTTTTATGTTAAATTTGACGGGAATTTAATCAATATATGATTTGTAATATGTTTGGCATGTTTGGGGCATAAGAATTCATGATTTGGTATGATTAAGGTTTTGTGAATAGTGATTTTGGAGAGGAAGATGAATAGTGAAATTTGGGGAGTTTCATGAATTTGTATATTATTCATGGGGAAAATAACTAAAGCATGCTTTGTGATGATTTTGGCATGATCTAGAATTGGAAAATCACAATATGCATTAACCCTATTTGTGAACAGTAATCTTAAGGAAAAATGTATATGAAACTATGTAAGTTAATAAGAGGATTTGATTAATAACTTGATTACGATGATTATGGCATGATTTGGAGTTGACTAAATATGATTATGCATGATGTATTGCTAGGAATAGTTACTTGACAGTAGTAAACTTGAAGGTTTTTGCATAAAAATGTAATTATGCTTAGTTAAATTGAGTTATAAGCATGCTTAGCATGATTAACATTATATAAAGATAAATTTAATGTTGAAAATTCTATGAATTCATAATATATAGTTGGAAGTGAAAACCCCTAATCCCATATTATAGAGTAAATTGCAACTAATGGATGCTTGTAAGGCAAGAATCATTTGTATGTTGAATTGTCAAGTAATTGCATGAGGATGGGTATGGATCTCCTTGATTACCCATGTTGAATCATTAAGAAGTAAATGATATTTATACATGGAATACACGACTTGCATGCCTAGGGAAAATAATTAACAACGAATGAAGAGTTGATAACCTTGTTTTATTGGTGATGTGTAAAAAGAATACTCTAGTGGCTTGATATGAATTAGCTAGGTCATTTTGTAATTAATTGAAATTATTGCCCTATACAGGATAATCTGAGAAAGATGAAAATGCATGGAGCTTGAGGAGTGTATAGTGGTTCACTCAAGTACCTAAGCTATCTTTCGATTATATTATTGGAAAGGGATGGTGATTGTCCCATTGTTTGTAATTATTTGTTTACGAGCATAAATAATATGAATGGGGATTGTAGACATCTCGTAAATCTTGCTATTGTCATAAATGAATGCGAGGTATAGGTTATTGAGAATAATTGCATCTAGAAATCTTGTTATTATTACATGAACTTATTCACATGGGGATAGTAGGTATTCCATTGTAGGCTCAATATTTATATGAGAGTGTATTATATGAAATAGTAGATGTTTAATTGGGGATAAGTGGTAACCCCTGATTATATTATATCTGAACATGTATTATGATGAGTAAATACATATGGAGATAAGAAATTGTGAGTATTCCATGATAAGTACATGAATGGGGATTATGACTATCCCAAGAGCCGCTAGATCACATAAGAATATAAATGGATTGCATTATACGCTTAGATGACACTAATGTAATAATGTACAAGAATAGCATAAGTAGCACACACACACATACACACACATATTGTGCTGGAATGGCTCTGTTGTGATATAAGGTGTTAGAACGATTATGTTAAAATATGATATGAATATAACAAAGATATGATTGAATAACATAGAATGTTTAATGGAATGATGGGAATATGCCTTATGATTATAATTGTATGTTATAAGATTGTATTATGATGTATGTAATTATGCTCTATTTAGAATATGTTGCAGTTATTTTATTATTGTTTTCCATTATGCCTACTTACTAAGTTGCTCTGACTCACGCCTATTTATTATATATTTTTAGTTGACAGGTTAAGCAAGAGCGGTTGAAGACAATGACTTTATCATGTTTGTATAAGTTTTAAATTTAAAATTTTGTGTTATGTATGTGTATTTATCCTAAATTGTATTAATTGAAACTAAGAAATATTCTGATTATGCATGATGTTGTAAAATGATTGGCATGTCATTGTGTAATTGTGAATAGATGTAAGTTAATTCAGATATATATTGCCATCATGGGGCTAAGCAAGTTCTGGGATGTGGGTAATTATGGGGATTTATGTGAAGTTTTGGAAATATATATATATATGTTGTATTATTATTAAATGTAAATTTATATGATTCACAAATATGTGTATAGGTTTATATCTATATAATACTAGGGTGACCCTACCAAAATTTCTTAAAAATAGGGAATAGTGGATTTATGACAAAACTTCCCTTAAGAAAAAGGGAAGCAGCAGCATCCTGTATAGGCCCCAATGGAGCATAATCTATTGGATGACCAAAACGCATAGGGTGGGGGTACGAGGCGTTACATTAACACATCAAACAATGCTCTAATTTAATTAATTTACTTCCCAACACATCCCAGTCACCAACCCTAGCTACCGACATCCCAACATTTTGTGGACAACAATATGTGTGGATTCATCATTAAATCATCACATAATCATAGAAGTAATGCATAATACCAAATTCCCATCAAGATTCCATCAATTTCATGCAAATCCTCCATCCAAAATGTCCCCAATTTGGTGGACAACAATATTCATACAATTTCCAATGCTATACATACTTAATTGCATGGGATTTGTGATTAATTGCATTTCCCCATGAAAGCCCCATCCCAATTGGCTTAATCTCACCCTAATTTACTTGTCACACATGGAAAGACCTAATTGTAAATAGATTAGTAAAATTAGATTGGGGGAAACAATTTTACCTTCGAATTGGGATGATTCCTCCACCAAAAATATACTTGCCACTTCAATTCCTCCACTCTTCTTGATTGCAGCAGCTTGTGGGAGAATAATCAGGTTGTCTCCTTCTTAATTCCACGTGAATGGGGGTAGATGACATTTCTTAAGCAATTCAAGATGATTAGCCCTCGATTTCCCTAAGTTTCTTGGGTATAAATTTCTTGGAAAATGGATGTGAGAGGGGGAGAAAGAGGGTTGGTCGTATGGGAGAGAGGAGAGACGAATGGGTTTTGTGGAATGGGGTGGAGCAACTTAGGGTTGCTCCACTATGGCACTCTAGTGGTGCATATGCACTACGTGTTCGTGCACCCCATTAAATGCCTATTTCACCAACATAATGTGTATGTTCCTTTCCTAATCCCCTCTCATGCATACATTAGTTTATAAAACTCAAATTTCACCACATTATTATTTATTAAATATGCTTAGTTAATTCCCAAAATAACCAAATAAATAGGACTTCCCATACATGAAATCTTGGGATGTCAAAGAAAGCTAACTTATTTTTAGAAAATTTTTAATATTTTGCACAAGGGCTAATTGGGAAACCATATGGACGCTTAAAATAACCGTAATTTGGGTTATTTAAGGAGGAGAAAACATAGAAAAAAAAGTTTTTTGGCTTGGGAATTCATCTCTCTCTCTCTCTATTTTCATTCTTTGAGTTTCATAACCCTTCATAGGTAGATTTTTATACTTGGATGAAGGAAATTGAAGCCCCATAATCAATGAACTATGAGACCTAAATTATTTTCATTGTTTAATTTATGTTTTGATTATTGAATGTTCTTCTATGCTTATTTTCATGATTGTTGCATTTAATTGCTAGGAGACCAACTAGTTTATTATTCATTACAACCTATTGGTCGATTAGATTTCAAATCCATAATTGTTTAATCCCTCTAATTTATGAAGCAACTAAAATTTAATGATTTGTTGCGTCAGAAGTTATTAAATCTTAGGAAGAATATTCAACTAAATTAAATGCAACCACTTGTGCTTGTGTTATTTAGCTTCACCAATCTCTATAAATCTTAAATTTGCTACTAGATTAAACTTCTAGTGCTTCTCTATGGTTGTTTAGTATCTAGGCATTGGATGTGAAATGAAATCCATATCAAGTATTTTGATGCAAATAGATTCCCATAGAATAGAGTCGTGGGTATATTGTGATAGTGGACTTCGAAGGCTAAGCCATTTTCATGGAGGGAATTGAAGATGACCTTTTATGGATATCCTTTTGCAGGTTGCTTCTCAACATGGCTAGTGGCCCCATGCGACATCATAGAGTAGATAAATAGCCTGTTGGGATGTGTTGGGCCAAAAATTGAAAAGAACCATTGATTGAAGACGGCGAATTCACAAACTAGGTTGGCAAAAATAGGAATGGAATCTGGATTGAAGCTTTTCATTACTATTTTAGACAAGTTGGGCGATATGGTCAATGTTGTTAAGTCTAACCCCTTTACTAAGCTTGATTTTGATGACGAATGAGATTAAATAACTTAGTTTTGATGATAAACAAATAAATGAGTGAAGAATCAAGGTACTAACAAATCACTTTCTAGGTGTTGCAGTATAAATATCAAAAATAGATTAAAGAAAGTAATAAAGGAATGCTCAAATAAAAAGACGTTCAAAAGCCACTAAAAAGCATTTCAGAAATTACTTAGAGGGAAAGCATAAAAAGATCAAAAGTTAAGAAGAAATTAGATTTACTCAAAAGCAACCAGTGCAACTCAGAACTAGATCAGAAGCATCCCAGAACCTCTTCAGAATCAAAATGAAGCAACATCGAACATTAGAAGAAATACAAGAGAAAAGCAGAAGACAAGTCAATTATATAAAATCATGACAGAAGAAACTTAACACTATATAGAAGTCAAACAGAACACGGATACAATGCACAGAAGTAATATAGAAGTATCATCACACTACACAGAAGCAACAAGGAACAATGCTGCACTACTTAGAAACAAAGCAGAAGTGTTATCAAGCCACAAAAAAACAACCCAGAAGATAAGTCAAGTAATCAAAACCATGTCAAATGAATTCATGAAGTGACAAAAAATTACGTAGAAGCAAAACATCATTATACAGAAGTAATGTAGAACATGTCATGATGCATAGAAGTAGTGCAGAAACTAAGAACCAATGTGCTGAATCAAGTCATAAGCACTCTCAAAAATATGTTCAAGTAAAGCATAAACCATGAAGACATATAGAAGCAAAGGCCAAACTTCATAGGCAACTCAGAGGCTACTCAGAAACAACTCAGAAGAAATTTAGCCTATATAGAAGTAACGCAGAATGCTGACAATAAACAGAAGAATTTTTAGAAAGCATTTTCTAAAAGGTCATGAGTCAAAGAAAAATATCAAGATCAAAGCTTATGTTACAGAAGTATGTCAGAAGCTTCTTAGAGGTTCTTCAGAAGTTCAGAATATATCCATTGAAGATTAAGATAATGGATAGAAACTCTAAAAAGAATACTGCCAAAAATCTACTTACTATAGAAGTTCCACAGAACCACTTCAAAAATTTTGTTAAGACATAAACCAAAGCATAGAACTTCTGAACACTCTACTTAGAAATTTTGAACTTCGACAACGCACAGAAGTCATCACCAAACCTGCCTAACTTGTTTGAAAATGATGCCAAAGGTTACAATTGCTAAAAATTCAAATCTTATATAAAGAGGATTATGACAACAACTATGATAACTAAAAGATTACATTGAAAATCATTTTTATTGATTAAGAGAAGATCATTCACAACTTTCCATCATTCAACTTTAGCTACTACGTTACTACCAAAACATTCAGAATTCTCAACATCTGATCTACATCAACTTCAAAAGGAGTTTAAATATGATCTCATTGTTTATTTTATTCTTTCAATTAAGCCTTAGCTTTCATACATATTAGCCTAAAATAAGAGGCATTGTTATTGTACACTTTATTTTGAAAAACCAAGAGTTGGTTAGTAAGCTTGAAAACCAATGTTTAAAAGTTTCTGGTGAACTTGGAAAACCTGTAAGTTGTTGGTGAGCTTGTAAAACCAACATGTGTTATAGTGGAACTTGAGTTTAGTAAAGAAGACTAACTCAGAGAAGTGGAGTAGGAACCCAAGAAGGGCCGAACCACTATAAAAATATTGTGAATGTACTACAAGTTATTCTCTTTCTCATTTTAAGCACATATAGTCATTTATTGGCCAAAATTTTTAGAAGCTCAATTCACACACCCCCTCCTCTTGAGCTACCATTCAGTTAGGGATCAACAAGTGATATTAGAGCGGGTTTTACTAGTTAATTTTCAAATACTAGTCTATTAACTTGTAAAGAGTTTCAAATGGCTAGTATGTTCCACAACACATCTGGTGAAGGGCAATCCACTTCTAGACCTCCACTGTTTGA
This sequence comes from Pouteria campechiana, assembly GCA_036873735.1. Lineage (NCBI taxonomy): Eukaryota > Viridiplantae > Streptophyta > Magnoliopsida > Ericales > Sapotaceae > Pouteria > Pouteria campechiana. Next base: position 11,254 of record JAYJMB010003120.1, read on the forward strand.
TGGAACCAATTATGGGGATAGAAAGATGAGAATGCAAAACTTCTTAACTGCCACAGATTACCAACTATGGCTTATAGTTAAGAATGGTAAGAATGTCGTAGATAAATACACACCAGAAGATATTCAAACAGTAGAACATGATGCTAAAGCAAAGAATTGTCTCTACAATGCACTATCTTTATCTGAGTTTGAAAATAGTAGAACATGATGCTAAAGTAAAGAATTGTCTCTACTATGCACTAGCTTTATCTGAGTTTGAAAAGATTTTTGCTAGTGACTCAGCCAAGGAAATCTAGGATAAGCTCCATGTAGCATATGAAGGTACAAATCAGGTAAAGGAAACTAAGATAAATATTCTAGTACTGGAATATGAAGCCTTCTCCATGAAAGAATCAGAAACCATTTCTAAGATGTTTGGAAGGTTTCAGAAAATCACCAATGGACTGAAAAGCTTGAGAGAGAAATATGAAAAACCTAAGTTAGTTAAGAAAATATTAAGATCTCTACCTAGATTCTAGATGCCTAAAGTAATTGCTATATAGAAAGTAAAGGATGTAAGTAAAATGAAAGTAGAAGAATTCATAGGATCACTTATGACCCATGAAGTCTTAATGAAAGAAAAGGTTCTAGATGAATTCAAAGGCAAGAAAATTGCTCTACAAGCTAAATCAAAAAATGAAGAATCTTCAGAAGAAGCCTTAGCAAGTGAAGATGATGAGGAAATAACAATGATAACTCAAAGATTCAGAAATATGATCAGAAAGAAGAAATTTGGAAATAACTTCAAAAGTAAAAACAAGAGCAAGGAAAAGAAGAAGGAGATTCTAATATGTTACAACTGCAACAAATCTGGACACATGAGATTTGATTGTCAAGAATCAGACAAAAGACAAGGAGACAAAAAGAAAAGGTATAATTCTTATTTTGATAAAACGAATACTTCTAACAACAGAAAATTTGAAAAGATGAAGAAAGCGATGGCTACATGGGAAATGCTGGAAAATGTGATGCAAGAAAGTTTAAGTGAAACAGAAGAAGAAAATGAATCTCAATTCAGTTCACTTAACTTCAAAGAAAGAAATTAGGAGGAATATCATACAGGAATAAGTTTCATGGCCATTCATGAAGATGGGGTAAATTCAAAAATTGAAACTTCTAATTTAGAAGAATTACTAGATGAATTATATTCAGATTTTAAAAATTTAGAAGCTAATTACAAAGAAACAAAAGAGAATTCAAAAAGATAATCTAAGAATATTCTAAGATAAAATAAGAAAATGCATAACTCAAAACTAACATTAACATAGAGCTTGAGCAAACAAAAGCAGAAAATTATGCTATTAGAAAAATATTAACTTCTACATTGTTTAAACTAAAGATAAAGAAAAGTAGAGAAAATCATCAAAAGAAAACTAGTAATCTTGGAAGAAGATTAGAACCCAAACAAAACCAATTTGGGTACCAAAAACTATTGCTGACATAATGAATACATCAATATCAATAGATAATTATTTAGTAGCATCTAAAAAGCAAAGGGCACCAAAAAAAGTCTGCTACTAACCCACCTGGACCCATTCCTAAATGGATATCAAAAATTATAACTTGATTTTATTATTGCAGGTGTGCTTGAGAGCTATAAGAAGTAGCAAATGGTATATTGATAGTATTTGTTCAAGACACATGACAGGAGAGAAGGAGCTTTCATGGAATTAAAAGCTAAAAATAGAGGAACAATTTCCTTTGAAGATAATGGAAAAGGTAGAGTGGTTGGGATTGGTAAGTGTACCGACCCACTACAGTAAATCAAAATCAATCTCTTAATCAAATCACTAAGCATGATTAACTTGGGCCTGAACCGTAAATACTATGCCCACACACTTCCGCAAAGATCTTTTCATGTGTATGGGGGTGAAAATGACAATATAGCACACAAGACCTATAATATCAAAATAACACAAAAATATCTCTACTTAGCTAGAAGTTCAATAATCAAGTCATATAATACATATCTCAAGTTTCATCATCAATGTACCAAAATATGTTCAAGTAGGTAACCATCATGTGCTCAATCGAGGCCTAAGTGTCCATCTGCCCTCACTGGGCCCCTGGTTGAGTGCTAACCCCTGGTTGGGCTCTCTCGTGCATCCTGCCATCTAAAAAGTAATAATAAAATGAACCAATATGAGTTTGGGCAAACTCAGTAAGTAGGCAAGCAACAAAACATGATAAAATAACCATAGTGCATGCATCTCATGCCATGCCATGCTCAAACCATGTTACTATGCATGTGCAAATGCAGCATAAACCATGTGCATCATTCACATCATCCTCATCATATCCATCATTTGGGGAACACATCCCCAACCAGGAATGCCTAAGCATCACACGCACATCTCCTAGTAGATAGGTCATATCCTCATTTACCTTCGAGAAATTTTTCAGTTCAACTAGTAGATAGTCAGGTCATAAGGATAACATCCACACATTCACCCCATATCCTAGTGGCTCACAGCACTCTAGACTGTATGTTTTACTGGTCTCATCACAAGGCAGGGATAGCCTACAGCCTATAGTGCCCAATGCCTTCCACCTACCCCAAATGGCTGTACATCAACCATTCTGGCTGGTAGTGGTAAAGTGGCCTGCAGCTCTCTCTCCCTCCTCCATCCAATGGCAATATGTCGCCAACTTGGTAACCATACTCAGTGCCTGCTCTTGCCTCCCAACAATAAGGACCAATGCAATCACAGGGGGGAGAGGGGGGGAGGGGCGGGAGGTGCTCAACAACCACACCCATCCATCACACGGGGCTTAATAGCCTCACCCATCTATCTCGTCTCATATACCACGTGGGGGCTCAATAACCTCATCCACCCATCATACCAAATATCCAACTCAGGCAACATGTAGTCCAGCCCGTCCATCACAATATGTATCCATATCACGAGAGAGTTCATTACATGGGTGTGCCCCTAGCACACTACCTGTCTCCCAACCAATCATACACACATACACCATGCCAAGTGATGCATGCTTATGCCAAGGAAACATGCATACCATAATATGCTGATGCCTTAGAATTTCATAATAAGTTCCAAAATCATGCATGTTATCCTACTAAATCATGTTCCAACATTTGCAATGCCAAATCATCATAAAATAGGATTAATAGAAATTTTATTTGCAAATATCAAAC
>JAYJMB010003121.1:0-14448 GCA_036873735.1 Pouteria campechiana
ATTTCAAGTTAAGCATTTGGATCTAAAACACCTAGTTCTTTTCTTAACTTACTAAATCTATCTTCTGAAAGAGGTTTAGTAAAGATGTTTGCTACTTGATTTTCAGTTGGCATAAATTCTAAACAAATGTTATGATTTGAACATGATCTTTGATAAAGCGGTGACTAATTTCTATATGTTTTGTTCTGGAACATAAAACTGAATTCTTTACTAGACTTATAGCACTTGTATTGTCACATTTTATGGGTATATTAATAAAGTTAAGGTCAAAATCATTTAATTGTTGTTTAATCCAAAGGATTTGAGCACAACAACTTTTAGCTGCTACATATTCTACTTTAGCAGTTGATAATGCAACAAATGTTTGTTTCTTGAAAAAGCATGATATGATCATGCTTCCTAGAAACTAATAAGATCCTAAAGTACTCTTTCTGTCTACTTTATATCCAGCAAAATTTGCATCTGAGTACCCTATCAACTTAAAATCAGAACCTTTTGGATACCACAAACCGAGACTTGGTGTATCTAATAGGTATCTAAAGATTCTTTTTATAGCACTTAGGTGTGACTTTTTGGGATTTGACTGAAATCTAGCACACATGCAGACACTAAATATTATCTCTGGTCTATTTGCAGTCAAATATAATAATGGTCCTATCATGCTTCTAGAGAGTTTGTTACATATTGATTTACCTCTTTCATCATTGTCCATCTTTATTAAAGTGCTCATTGGTGTTCCATATCTTTTACCATCTTCAATGTTGAATTTCTTTAGAAGTTTTTTTGTATACTTGACTTAGTGGATGAAAATTCTTTTTTTTTTCTTATTTGCTTATAGTCTCAAAAGGAAGTTGAGTTCACCCATCAAGCTCATTTCAAATTCTCCTTGCATAGTCATGGAAAAATCTTGGCAAAAGTTTTCATTAGTTGCACCAAACACTATATCATCAACATAAATTTGAACTATAAGTATATCTTTCTTTGCATGCTTAATGAAGAGAGTGGTATCCACTTTACCCCTGGAAAAAACTTTTTCAATAAAAAATTTGCTTAGACTCTCATACCAAGCTCTAGGAGCCTATTTCAAACTATAGAGGTCTTTCTTGAGTTTGAATACACGATTTGTATAATGAGGTTCTTCAAACCCTGGGGGTTGTTCCACATATACCTATTTATTAATGAAACTATTCAAGAATGCACTGTTTATATCCATTTGATATAGTTTGAAATCCATATATGATGCAAATGCAAGAAGCATTCTAATGGCTTCAATCCTTATGACTAGAACATGTGACTCTTCATCCAGTTTGTTCCTATAACAGATTGATGGTTTGGTCTTAGAATAATAGTCCACTCATTATTTCTTTTAAATTGATCCCTAAAATCCAGTTCTCATCTTCTAATGCTTGGTCTATGCAAGTTGGTTCTAATTGAGAAATGAAAGCAAGATTACCACATATTTGGTGATAGGATGATCTAGTTCTAACTTTATGAAACACATTACCAATTATCTAGTTTTCGGGATGAGAATGTATAAACCTCCAATCTTTAAGAAGAGATGAGTTACCTTTCTCATTTACCTCTATTGTGGACAGTTTAGTTTCATACATTGTTGTCTCTGATAGTGGAGCTTCTACTTGTTTATTTTTTAATCTCAGTTTCTCTACACTTATTGGAAGATTATCTATCTCATCATCAAAATCACTATTTCTCTTCATGGAGTTACTATGTTCATCAAATTTGACATGGATGGATTTCTCTACTATTTTAAGTCTGAGGTTGTACATTCTAAATGCCTTACTAACAATGGAATAACCTAGAAATGTTCTTTGTTCAAATCTGCTATCAAATTTTCCAAGGGTTTCTTTGCCATTGTTAAAAATAAAACACTTACAACCAAAAGTATGAAAATAAGAGATATTTGGTTTCTTGCCATAGTATAATTCAAATGGAGTTTTGTTGAGTATGGATCTAGCAAAGATTTTGTTAATAATATAGCATGTGGTATTCATTACTTTAACCCAAAAATACTGTGGTAGGCTATATTCACTCAACATCATCCTCGCCATTTCTTGTAAAGATCTATTTTTCCTTTCTGCTACTCCATTTTGTTGGGGTGTTCTTGGTGAAGAGAAAGTTTGGAGAATTCCATTGTCTTCACAAAAATCAGTGAATCTATGAATTTCAAACTCTCCACTATGATCACTCTTTATGGTAACAATGTGAGAGCTTTGTTCATGCTGTACACATTTGATAAATACTTCAAAGAATAAAACAGCTTCATCTTTCGATGCTAGAAATATTACCTAGGTAAATCTAATATAGTCATCCATAATGACATATGTATAATGTTTCCCTTTAAGACTTCTAGTTCTTGTTGGTCCAACTAAATTCATATGTAGCAATTGAAGGGGTTTGGTTGTGTATACTTATTTATTTGACTTAAATGATTCTTTGACTTGGTTACCTTTTATGCAAGCATTACATAACTTAATATCAAATTTGAGTTTTGCTAAGCTAATAACTAGATCTTTATTATATAATCTTTCAATTAGATTTTTGTTGGCATGTCCTAGCCTTCTGTGCCACAACATAGGTTAATTATCATTCACAATAAGACACTTAGCTTGAATATCAGAAAAATCAACCAAATATATATTTCTATGTTTATTACCATACATTATAACTGATTGAGACTTATCCAATATTGAATAGAATTGAGATTCAAACACAACTTTGTAGCCTTTGTCACAAAATTGACTTACACTAAGAAGATTATGTTTCAATCCTTCTACTAGAAGTACATTTGAAATTGTAATAGATAGTGGTTAGCTGACCTTAACGATTCCAACTGCTCTACCTTTACCATTATCACTAGAGGTTATTATTCCACCAGATTTTATTTTCAGCTCTGTGAATAGCTCCCTATTCCTTGTCATGTGCCTCGAGCAACCACTATTGATATACCACGTACTACTCTTTGTGGCTCCCAAGCACACCTGCATGGATAAAGTTAAGTCTTAACTTTTGGTACCCATTTGGGAATGAGTTCAGATGCATTAGTTATAGATAGTGTTGGTATCCATTGTATCTTGGGCAATACTATTTTAACTAAAGGAGATTAGGTTGCATTTAATACATTTGCAACTATCTTTGGAACCCAAATCGTAGTCCGTTTAGGTTCAAATTTTTTGTGTTGTTGCTGTCAACTTCTTTTCTTTGGTTTCATTCTTAACAGAGTGAAAGTCAATGTCTTTTTTAGAGCATTATTCTTAGCTACTATTTGCTCAAGTATGTTATTTGTGTTATTATTACTCTTGATCTTGGAATTTTTTCCCCTCATTTGGAGCATTTATTTGTAATTCTTTTGAGCTCCTTTTTAGTTTCTTTATACTTTCTTTTCAAAGTCATAAAATCTGAATATAATTCTTCTAACATTTCTTCATGACTAGGAGTTTCAGAATCAAAATTTACCTACTCTTCATGGATAGCCATGAAGCTGATTCCCGTATGAGGTTCTTCTTGAATACTTTTATTTGAAGAGAGTTGGCTGATTTGAGCTTCATGTTCTTCTTCCTCTTCACTCTCGCTTTCATTTATTACATTCTCTAGCATCTGCCAGGCTACTAGAGCTTTCTTTTTCTTCTAAAATTTTTTGCTTATTCTATTGTTGTTGTTGTTGTTGTTGTTCTTCTTCTTTTTGTCAAAGTATGAGTTATACCCCTTCTTTTGCTGATCATTTTGTCTGTTATCTAGTTCTGGATAGTCAAACTTCATGTGTCTAGGTTTCCCACAATTGTAACAGGTGGATGGTTCTTTCTTTCTATCATTTCCTTCAAAATTGTTCCTTGAACTATTTCCAAACTTTTGCTTCATTAGCATGAATTTGAATCTTCTTGTAATCATTATCATCTCCTCATCTTCATCTCCACTTATGGATGTATCAGTTTGGGATTCGTCTTTCTTTAACTCAACTTTAAGAGTAATTGCTTTCTTACCCTTTGGTTCTTCTGTATTTTTTGCTTCATTAATACCTTATAAATTATAAGAGAACCCATAAGCTCTTCTAGATTCATTGTATCTAGATTCCTTGCTTCCTAGATTACTGTCACTTTGAGCATCCATTACTTTGACAAAGATCTTGGAATTTTCTTCACCATTTTGGGCTCTGTATACTTTTCTCCAAGACTTTTCAGCCCATATGTTATCTTTTAAAATCTTTTAAATATGTCTGAGATTGACTCTATCTCCTTCATATTGAAAGTTTCATATTCCTACACAAGAAGATTTATCTTAGTTTCTCTTACTTGTTTTGTGCCTTCGTATGTAACCTCTAGTTTATCTTAGATTTCCTTTACTGTATTACAAGAGGACATCTTGTCAAACTTAGAGGATGTAAGAGCATAGTAAAGGCAGTTTTTTGCCTTAGCATCTTTTTAAGCTACTAGAATGTCCTTAGCAGTGTATTTATCTTCAATGTTTATCATTCCATCTTTGATGGTTTTTCATAACTGATAATTTGAGGCAATTAGGAAGTTTTTCATTCTCATCTTCCAGTATCCATAATTTGTACCATAAACTATTGGAAGTCTGGAAGTAGATTGACCTTTAGCAGAAATGTTGTGGAAATAATTAGCCATTAAGATCTCTTCATAGGTTATATAAATGGAATAGTGAGGTATAACTTGTGAAGCCCAATCTAATACCAATTGTTGGTCCTGTTCAGATGGCGACTCAAGAAGGGGGGGGTGGGTGGGGTGAATTGAGTCTTTAAAATTTTTGGCCAGATAATGATTAAAGTGCAAGGATAAAGAAAAGACTGATAACACAATGAAATTAGATTGGTATTTTTATAGTGGTTTGGCCCTTCACTTGGGTTCCTATTCCACTTCTTCAAGTTAGCCTTTTCTGCTTAACTCGGGTTCAGCTAACACCTTTTTGATTAGTAACCTCCTGATCAAATAAATACACTCGTTGGTTTCCAAGCTCACTAACTAACTTATACAAATACCAAGCAAGTGTCCTACTTGCTTTCATTACACAAAGGCAAGTCCTTGACTTGCAGAGATATGCAGAAGTGAAAGTGCACAAGTATTAATGCTTTAGCAGGCTGATTTTGTACAAAGTTTAAAAGCAATAAACACAGTTAATATAACAATAAAGCTTAATAAGATTCAATCTCTAGAAGTGGCTGAATGGATAGCTTTGAATGCTTCTTTAAATGAACTACAGTGGAGTTGAAATCGTGGAAGAAAAGCCTTAAAGATTTAGTAAATGCTTTCTTTTTGTTTTCAGTATGATCTCCTTAATTTCTTCGTTCTTACTTAACTTCTTTTATATTGAATCCTTTGACTTTCTCTATGTGGTAAGTGAGAATCATTAAATGCAGAGAAACGTTCGAATTTATAACCGTTGTACTTTCAAGTGAGGTTTTAGAGTCTATGAACCGACATCAGATCCTTTGAGCTTTTAAGTGATATAAAGTTTCCTGCATAACTCACACAAGTCACTATCTCTTTGGATGCTTCAAAGATATGTTTCAAAGGCTTCAAAGCTATGTGACAACAACGAATTGCATCAGGATGGAAGGAACTAAATCCAAAGGAGTTTACTGTCTCCGAAAAACTTATCTTGTAACTCCAAAATTTTAAGTGCCTCTCTAACTCTGAAGTACTCTTGGCTTTGAAGTGCATTTCCTCTGACTACGATGAGTTGTATTCTCTGAAGAATATCCAGTTTGCCCTAAAGGCTCTTATCATTGTCTCTAAAGCACCTTGTCAACTTTGAAGTTCTTAACTCAACTCCAAAGTGCTTGACTTAACTCCAAAGTTCATGAGTCTGTGACTCCGAAGTGCTTTAATTGACTCCAAAGTTTCTGATCTTGTGAGTCTGAAGCAATTCAATTGACTCCGAAGGATTTGAGCTTATAACTCTGAAATCATTCTTAAGTATTTCTCCATCTCCGAAGTGCTCCAGTGGCTCCGAAACTCTTGTCTTGGCTTGAGTTGATCTTTACTAAATCTAAAACTTGTGATTTCGTGACTCCGAAGATATTTTCCTCTTTATCCGAAATACTTCAATGGCTCCAAATGGCTATCTTCTTGTCTCTGAAGTGTTTGAGCAACTCTGAAGGGATGAACTTTTAAACCTGAAGTTAACTTCGAAAATTCCTTGATAACTCTAAATTTTCTATTTTATTCTTTTAAGTATATTTGTAATTTATATCTTAGATTGCTTGAACATTTACTTGGTTTCTTCTTTTAAGCTTCATGAAATTTATTCTCATTGATTTAATTGAAAATATTTCTGTAGATACTTGAAAATAAATTGTTAGTACCTTAATGTTTCACTCACGTCTTTGCTCATTATCAAAACATGGTTGGTTAAGAATATTTATTATCAAAATCAAGTTATTTAAGAATGTATGTTTGACATATAGATCACTAAAATTATCAACTTACATTTTAAATATTTATTTCAGAACATGCATATTTTCTTGTAAACAAATTGAGGGCCAATAACCTTAGGGGAATATGAGGAAACTTTGTTGCTATCATTTAGATATCTTTAAATTGTTAAACTATTTTATAATTACAATAGATTATTTTATAACAAATAATTAAGAAAAAGCATTCATTATGTACCTACTTAAGGATTAAATCATAGTCAAATATTTAATTTCAAATAATAGTTTATAGAAAATAAGTGAATTTAAATAAAGTTATGAAAAATAAAAAGGGTTTTTTATTAATATACTTATAATTTTATTAACTAATTATAAATATACCAGTATTTTTAAAAATATTTACAAAAATATCAATGATTTATCAAAATTATTGCAAATATATCAATTTAGTCACCTGCCATCTAACAATGTTAGTATATTTGTAATAATTATGATAATTCATTGATATTTTTATAAATATTTTAAAATCATTGATATATTTATAATTATTATATTTTACTATTGATATATTTATCAAAAATCCTAATATTATTAAAAACCTTAAATAACTTTTAATTTACACCTTCGTAAAATTATAATATTATTATTTTTATTTAAGCTTAGTAAATTAATATTTATGGGGTTCTATCAAGATCATATATAAACTTTTAATTAATTTATTAGATTCTAACAACAATATTAATGCAAACTAAATTAAAAAAGAGTAATTAAATCAAACTATATTAACAAATTTGAAAATATAATTTTCATCATGAAATTATTATTTTTCAACAATCAATATGGTAATATAATCATTAGTTCTTTATTTTATAAAACTTGTTAATAAGAAGTAAAGAAACATTATAAATATAGATATTTATGAATAGTCCATTGTAGATAAATGAGAATTGATAGAACGATTAAAATATAAATTTTAATATTTTTATGAGTTTATATTTTGATAATTTTTTTGGTAAAAGAAAATAAATAGATTAGATTTTGTACACCACCTTGATGCGATCTACAAATACTAAATTTTTTCTATGAAAATATTGATATTATTATTTTGAAAATAGTCTAAAATCAAAAGAGTATTCAAGGTTTTCAGAAGTCCTTAGGGGGCATTGTTGAGTCTAACCCTCTTTAATTAACTTGCTTTTGATGATGAAAATGATTAAGCAACCAAGTTTTGATGATGAGCAAATGTGTGAGTAAAAAGTTAAAGTACTAACAAGTTACATTCTTAAGTGATGCAGAAATAAATGAATAATTCAAGTAAATTACACCTAGGAAGTAACTTCAGAGCGATGGACAACGTAAACAAGATCATTGTTGGTGTCACTTAGGAATTAACTTCAGAGCAATGGACAACATAAACAAGATCATTGTTGGTGTAAATGCATGGTTTCGATGACAAATAAAACTTGATTAAAGATTATATATTGATAGTGGTTGCCAAGTTTTTAGTATGCAAAATCAAGTCATAGATCTCATCGACAAATGAACACAAAAGATATTCCAAGACGTCAACCTATTTGACCAAAAAGACATGGACTAATGCAAAAGCAAAAACATGAAGTAATGTTATAGACAAAGCTCAAATGAAAAGGAATCAACCAAGCTTCCATTAGTCTATTGAAGTGGAAATTATATCTGACAAATGGAAAATAGCATGCAAAACAATAGACTTTATCTATCATAAGTGAGCTAATGATCATTTGATTATAAACAGACAAGGCGATGAAGTGAAGGTCGTCTGGTAGAGCAAAGAAGTTCATTTAGCAGAGTAATAGTATTTGTCTATACAACTAAGCTCATCTACCATCTACAAAAGACAACCTAACAGACAAAATAGTGAAGAAAATTCATCTGCGCCTCAATGATTAGTCTATTACTTATAATAGACAACCCATCAGAAGAACTAATGAGGAAAATCCATTTGTGCTCCAATAGTCCATCTATTACTCACAACAGATAACTCAACAGACAAAATGCTAAAGAAACAAGTCATCAATGCTTCTATAGTTCAACAAACAATCCACAAGATAAGGCACTTGAAAGGATAATTCGCCTGCAATCTGTTTGTTACAATAGATAACCCATCAGACAATGTGACGAAATGACATCTCCATGATTTGTCTACTACTTACGAAGGACAAACCAGAAGATAAAGGAACTTTGCCTGATAAATAGCCGGATAGATACTTCATTTATCAAAAGTAAAAGATGAATAATGGGCAAACTGAAATGTTAGTCTCCATTCAGTATTAATGATGTCCTTTCCATATTGATGAAAGAATCAGCCATTGCAGTAATACCTAGACCAAAGCTTATTAAGAATCTTGAAATCATCTTCTCTAAGGTCAGCTCTGCAGACATTTCAGCAAATGAGGATTAAACAGAAGTTAGAAAATTCAAATGTGCTAATCAGAATGGTCTTCTGTCATTAATAGAGTTCACCTACCACCAATGGCGAAAACTCAAAGCAGCTATAAATAAAGCATCGTTGGAACAGGAGAAAGTAACCAAGTACCAAGAAAGTTATTCAACAAAATCCTCTTAAGAGTATTTACTAATCTGAGCCAAAACCTTCTACTATCTTTCAAGAGTCAAGAGCCTTGCATTTAAACCTTCCTTAATTTTCTTTAAAGGCTCCCAACCACCTTTTGGGAAGATCATTTACTTATGCATTTAAAGTTCAGAAACCTTCCCCTGTGCTTATTTAGAAATACCTGTGCTTCAACTTTTAATATTCATTCATTGCAAATTTCTTAAGCTAGTGGTTGAGACCAGACTCAAGAAGAGCTGTGGCTGTCTGAGTGCAGACAAGAGCTATTTATTCACACCCTCTAGAGCTAAAATCTAAAAGAATGCTGGAGCATAATTACACCTCTTAGAGCTAAATTTAGAAGAGTGCTAGGAGCACTATGATAACACCCCATAGAGTTGGAATCTAGAAGAGTGCTGGGAGCACTATTGTATTTCTGTTATTAAAAATAGTGGAACCCAAGAGAAGAGTGTTTTTGGAAGAGTAGAGTAGAGTGTTTACTTGAACCACTATAAAATCCCTATGCCTTATTAATTTGTACATTGACTGATTAAGTGATTTGAATTAATTGCTAGAGGGACAATTGATTCTAAAGGGGTAGAGCAATAATTTTTATGTACCCAATTCACCCCTCCTCTCTTAAGTTTCTACCTAATCTTTGGGACTAACAATCACATCAAGTTGAAACCCACCACACTCAAGACTTCAGAAGAAGAATAACTTTTAAATGCTCTAAGAAAGATAATTCTGAACTTAGAAAAAGATTAAAAATGCACTGAGACACTTTTGAAATCAAGCAAAACAAGTTTAGAGGATGTATAAGTTCTGAAAGTCAAGTCTGAAAGCACAAAAACTAAATTTGAAAGCTTCAGAGTAAGTTCAGTGGATGCTTCAGATGGTGTACATGAGCTTCAAAGGTGAACTTTAAGTCTGAAGATCATAAAGGTTAAGTTCAAACGATGTTGAAGTTGTTAGAAAGTCTAAAAGCTATGTCTGAAAGCTTCAAAACAACTTCAGAGGAAGAATTCCATACTTCAGAGGTCAGAAAGAATAATCAAAAGTTAATTTAGAAGCAAGGAAGTCTTTTAGACAATGCTTAAGATGATAAACACAAGCTTTAGAAGGGAAAATGTAGTTGTTGGAAATGTTAGTCACAAGAAGGAACTTCAGAACTTTAAAAACTAACTTTAGATGATCTGAAGTGCATCACTGGAACAAAGTTCAAACCAAGTTGAAGCTTAGATGATCTAAAAGAGAGCTTCAAAAGCTTTGAAATTTAATGCGGAAATGGTAATTAACAAGGCACCTGATCGTTAGAGGGTCTGGAGTTTAACTTCAGAGGGTTTGGATCACGCTTTTAAGGCGGATTGTGTTGAGTGCAGAAAATGCAATCTAAAATGGTCAAATTTTTTTTTGGAATAATCATTGACAGCTAAATGCTCTTCCTAGAGTATAAACAGATGATTCAAATCACTAGAAGAGTAAGTTGAGAAAAATTAAAAGTAAGCATTTACAAAGCATTCAAGTTTTCTTCCAAAGTTTCAACTTCAACTACGCTGAACTTTAAACAATGCATTCAAAGCTAAATCTACATCAAACGTCAAGGAGTTTGAACTTACTACTTTTATTATTGAATCATTTATTGTTTAATCATTTACTTGTGTACAAATTGCCTTAGTAAGAGGCAATTATTCTATACAACTAGTTACTATTTTGTATTTCTGTAAGGAGCTTGTGGTGAGATTGTGTTTAATACAACAAGTAGGAAAGACTTACTGAGTTTGTAAGAGTTGGTTGGTGAGCTTGAAAAACTATTTGACCAATGTTAGTAGAACCTAAGTGCAGTAGGAAAGACTAACTCAGAGGAGTAAGTAGGAACCTAGGTTGGGCCGAACCATTATAAAAACCAGTGTTTAAATGTGTTGTGTGATTCATTTTATTTTATTTTGGCACCATTATCTTTAATTTGTCCAAAGTTTTTAAAAGCTCAGTTCATCACCCCTCTTGAGCTACCGTATTGTAACAGCTCGCTCTTAGGGCCCTACTAATTTACAATTCAAAGGAAACTTTATGCATAGTCTCCCCTTAATTGTTAGTTTTTATACCTATAGAATCCATTTCATATGATTTCATACATATAATAATGTCATTCTACATAACCAAACACACCCACATATCACCCAAAATCATAAGTCGCATTGTGATGATGGCAAAACAAACATGCACACATACATTTTCACTATCATGATATGTCAATATAATTATTTCATACATGCTTGATACACATAAAAGTTTAACCTTTTAAATTTACAACTTTTATATTACACCATATATCAAAAGGTAAATTTAATGTTCAAACTATTATGCTAGCATGCACTTCATAGCCTATCCTGATCCTAAGCTCCAACCCCATGTTGGGCTTGATCGTCTTACTTGTCAACTAAAAATCATAAATAAAATGGGGTGAGTTCAAGTGAACTCAGTAAATAGGCAAAATGGAAAACAACCATATTTAAATCATTGGCAATCCAAATCAATCCAAATAAATAGTTTTGTATTTAAACCATCATAATGGATCTGATGCATATGTAGTTCTTTATCTTGCTAACATTCATGATAATGCAGTACAACTCACACACTTATGATTATTATGCTCTTCTAATTCACCACCAGGCCTATCAACCACCTCACACCCCTATAAATGGTGTACAAATACCCAAGCGTTTAGTCAATGTTCAATCGCATACTCATATATCGCCATTTCATTATCATCATGGCATTTTCTCATGGCCTTTCGTTATGCATATTCAGTATCAACATGGCATTATTATCGTGGTGTTATTGGAGTCAGCCTTATTATCAAGGCATCCTCACATGACATCATTCAAGCAAGCCTTACTATAAAGGCATCCTTATATGGCATCATTCTTCTACCAAAACTACGATCGACCTCACTATCCATTATACATTCTTTTAACTTTATATAAAATTCATCATTTATGGGATGTGCTTCATTTTTTTATATAATATAACATGGCTATACTATGTCATTGTCATCTATGTCCTAGATCTTATCATGTCACCTCTTGCCTATGCCACCCAGGCTACTACATAACATATCAAGCCTGTGCCACTTTGGCTATTGCTTATCATCTCAAGCTTGTGCCACCTAGGCTATTGCCTATCATATCAAGCCTGTGCTAGCCAGGCTATGCCATATCATATCAAGCATTTGCCACCCAGGTTATGCAGTGTCATATCATGTTTGGGCTAGCAGGACATATTTGTGAGGCCCTGAAATTTTTGGAAATGACACATTGGTTTACCGTTTGTAAAGGGATGGTGCATATGTAACTTGGAAATTTGGAAGGAAATTTTTGATAAAAATAGAAAAGAATGACGTACATGATTAGTGGTTTGTATATTGTGATGATTTGGAAGGAAATACTATGAGAAAAGTGAATAGAAAGCATCACAGGCGGGCTGCATATGCACAGATTCTTGTACACTACCAGAGTACCATAAGGTTTGTAGCTTAAATTACTCCATCAGTGTAATGCCCCTCCTCCCTTGAGAGTTACTAGTAGTAAATTCAAAGAAAATTCTGGCAGAGTCTCCCCTGATTTACCACCGTTATTCTATATACAATATGCTAAATCATAATAATTATATAACAAATACCCTCAAATATACAAATATAATATGGCCACCTCCAGGCCCTACCATTTTCTACATAAATTATATAACTGTCGCCTCCAAAACACACATCACCACAACACCCACAGACCAAAATCGGGGTACATTGTACCCTAGCTGTCAAATCATATACACCCATGCTATAAGATGACATGTTGTAAAACTAAGTAATGATACATGTCTAATATACATCTAAAATTTATCCAATATTATACATCATCATACATCATGAAAAGGAGTAAAGCCTCTATTGGTGTCATAGCCTAACCCTGTCACGAGACCCAACAGCCTGTTGGGCTCCGTCCTCTGATCTGTCACCTAAAATTTAAGTAAAAGGGTGAGTCTAGGCAAAACGCAGTAAGTAGGTAAGCGAAAAAATATAACTATAAATAATGTAATAGACCATTAAATAGAGTAGTAAATAATCCTGCAAATAGGCAAAACATGTCATGCCATATGCAAGATGTCATAGTCAGTCAGTGGCCAAGTTCGTTAAGATTTTAATGTTAACATCTCACTAATTATTTCATACACATACTCATAATGATATCGTATACATAGTTAATCGGTCAATACCGACTCGAATAATGATATGCCATACTGATCTTTTTGTATTTTCCAATCCATGATTACCTCTTATACCCATACACTGCCCCACCATCATCCACACCCTCCTCCCCGAGAGGCACACACATTAGAACACTACCCTTTCACTCTTCAATGTGTTAGGTCCATCCTGACACTTCCAGCTAGAAGCCTGCCTGGCCCACGTAGCCATATTGCTCTATCTAGTAGTACCCCACCCTCATCATATCACAAGAGTACCAGTTCTCCATAAAGATGCCTATACAAGCTCTCAGGCCAATCATAGCAATTAGGCCATCTAGGCCAATAGCAATGCCTGGCTGCACCGGCTGCCCACACAATCGCCGCCATATGGCAGACACAAGCTGGCCCCACAACCATCATAAAATACATAAATGAACCACATTGGGCTTTCCGCCAATCAGGCGCCAAAACTAAATTTTACCGGTACTCTCGGGGGCGTAGAATACATGTGCATAATTTCTAAAATAAAATTATTATTTACTATTTTATAAATATCCAATTGACCTAAAATATTTTTTCAAATTTAAAATAATATGAAAAATGTTTGATCCAAATTTTAGATCAAAATAATGTAAATTGATCAATTTAAAATTAAAATATGAGAATATGAAGAAAAAATGTTAAACAAAATTATAAATCTCTTTTACCCCTAAACATTTTTATGTCAATTCCAAATAATATAATAGAATTTTAGTAAAACTTTTATTTTAAATTAATTTAAAATGAGAATATTAAAAATAAAGCAAAATTTCAAAAGGGTGGGACGCTATCAGCATCTCGTTTCTAGGTGTTTAATGTTCATATTTTTTTGAGGGGTCAAACAGTGTAATTTATTCATAAAAATTAATATTATACTATTTAGGTATATTTATTTTAACATAATATTTTTATTTTTATAAAATAACATCACTACATTGGTTTTAATCAACCTCAAGAGGGGTACTTGGTAAGGTATTCTGTTAGTGCACTGTTCATCCGAATTCCATTGTTTTCAATACAATTTAATTCATGCTAATATAATAAATTAATTATGGTTGCATGGGAAAGATAATTCATGTTTAAAATCATTTAACGCATATACAAAAATTTTAGATTACAAGTGCCCAAATTGTAATCATTCAAAGAAATCAAATTGAACTTAAAATAACTT
>JAYJMB010003122.1:1555-14476 GCA_036873735.1 Pouteria campechiana
TTTTGAAGAATGCAGCTCACTGATTGTGATTACACAGCTCAATCCATTTAATCTTCACCTAATGCACCGCACCTTTTAACCTATGAACGCCCACCTCTCAAGCATCGCACTCCTAACAAACACCATCAATCACGCGATGACATCTTCACTCCGTCCGAAGATACACAGTTTAATTTCAGCTACATGAGCAATCCACATAAGGCCGAGCATGATCAACCATTTTCCGCCAGAGTATCGGCCATCTCCCTAGTCTGAGAATCCGCTGCTCATCTGTCCGTCGCGCGGTCTCTCTCTCTCTCTCTCTCTCTCTCTCTCTCTCTCTCTCTCTCTCTCCGTCACACACGCACACACTTCATTTCAAAGGCTAGTTTTTTAGGGAGAGGACTCGATTCCATCTCCGAAGCATCCTCTACGCTGTGTCTTAAATTTTTTTTTTTTTAAATACGGGAGTGGGAGGGAGTAGACAAAAACAGAGTCACGTTGCTTCTCATCCATGAAAATGGATGACTATCTGCAGCCAACTGCAAATGCAGCTTCCTCTTCCTTGCTCTGACTGCTGCTTTAAAACGCCGAGGGCAGGGGAATTTATTAAGAATCCCGAAAAGACACCGGGTGGCCAAAAAACTAGCCTTCTCTTCTCTTTTCTCTTTGGGCGCATGTGATATCTGACGGATTCTTCTCTTGCTTCTCTTCTTGCTTCCCTTTCACTTCTCATTCTCCATTTTTACAAAAAGAAAGAGAGAGAGAGGGGAGCAGTAGGCAGTTGGATCCATGGCGGCTTCGTCTTCCCGAGGGAGAAGCAGCTCTCCATTCGGCTATCGAAAGCCGTCGAGCCCTTACTCATCGTCGTCTTCGAGTTCGTCGCTGATGAATGGGAGGCTCATTCCTCGCTCCTGCTCTTCCTCTGCTTCGTCGCAGTTCTACGGCTCCGGCGCCAGATCCATGACTCCCAGTCGCGCTCGCTCCGACTCCGGCCTCTACCCTGGGTCCAAAATCCACCGGAATCGCGAGCCTGTTGGTTTTGCTTCTGCGGAGGAGCTGGTGGAGGCCGCAGATGGGTCGAGATCTGGCGATAGCATTTCAGTCACGGTCCGATTCAGGCCGCTCAGGTATGGATAGATCTCGCTGGATTGGATGGATCCATGCGTTCCTGGATTGGTCTGGGAATGGAGTCTGTGAACTGCATTGATGAATCAACTGCATTTTGGACTTTCTGATGGGACTGGCTTGCATTGTTGGATCTGTGTGTGCAGCGAGCGGGAAATCGTCCGCGGAGATGAGATCGCTTGGTATGCGGACGGGGATAAGGTGGTCCGGAGTGAATATAATCCTGCCACGGCTTACGCATTTGGTATTGCATTTGAATTTTCAAACTTCGGAGAGACGTGTTTGTTTTGATGCATGGTGGAAGAAGCAGCTTGGAGTTTGACCAGTTGTTCCTGTTTGCATTGTCCTGGCTGCGTGTGTCTTTTGGACGAAAGCTTTTTTCTGGTGTGGATGGAACCATGAACTAGAATTTAAATTTCATCCTTTAGGCTGCATTGGTAGATGAGAATGTGTTGCATTCTGGATCGAAAGCTTTCACGAAACTTTAAATAGCTGACTTAAATTGAAGCCCTCATCACCGCATTTGAAATTGGGAGAATCGAAAACCAATTATTGGCTGCTGAATCCCATGGTCTGGATTTTGCGCCTGATATTGCATGTCCGATCTTGGCACAATGTATTTTTTTCAGAGTATCTACTATTTCGAAACACTCTGCACTGATATTGAACACCTTATTGAAGTTTGAAACTTTAAATGGCTGATTTAACCCGACCAATGCAATTGAGATCGAGGGGCGTCTTGAATAGCTGCTGAGAATCCATAGTTCGAATATTGTGCTTAACTTGGCTTTTCTGAAGCGTATACTATTTTAAGACAGTCTACATTACTGTTGCTGACAGTCCATGATCCTGTTGTTTATTTCGACACTAGAAAAGTGCTGAAGTCTGTTGGGTTTCAACGATTTTAAGAATGCACCTATTTGATGACTCGGCCTGCTAAGTGGACTGCTGCTAAGGTTCTGATCAATACTCCAAAAGATCTAGGCCTTGAGGAAGTATTATATTGAATTTTTAGATTTCATCCTATACCAGGATAGTTCGAACCACCTCCTATACCATAATTTCGAACCACTTTTCCCCCTAGGATGGCTTACAATTTATACTGGTAGTCCTCGCTTAAGTAGCTCTTTCCAATATCCAAACTTGGGATATGGAACTTATTCTAAGACCATTTCGCTGGAATAAGCTGGCCTTGGGGAAGAGTTAGATCAAATCCTAATATTCTATCAGATGTGGTAATAGCCTAACCCATATCCCATACTATAGTTTGAGCTTACCAGGATTCTACCTATTGATCACCCTATGTATTCTTCATGGCTTTAAGAAGTTTTCTATATTTGATGGTTCCATTTGAAGATATTGGTGGATGCTTCTTTTTAAATTCTTTATAATATATGAGAAGGAAGAATAGAAACTTGTTAGCAAAGAGAAGTGCTCTAGGCTAAATGGTGAATGGAGCATGCATCAAGAAGACAGTTGTTCAAGGAGTTTATGTTTCAATTTTTCAAATTCCAAAATATTTTGTTTGCTGGTGAGCTCCCTATTGCCAATGTTTGTAATTTTCATGAATCAAACAGGCTCTGAGCATTCTAGGTTACCAACTAAAATGAGAATCTGTCACCTTGTGAACTCTAATCTTCTCAACCATGCATCCAAGTTTAACTTTGCAACATGTTTGCTGTGTTGCTTATTTTTACTCTTTAAATTTGACCTGTTACCTATGTACAACAGGAAGCAAAATTATTTCAAAATGGTGAAGTGTAACTTTCTGGAGTGTTTTTGAAAATACTTATGGATTTGATACTTGTACGAAATTAACCACAATTATTCAATTTCATTATTCTTTTTCTTGATCTCATTACAATGGTTTTCCAAATTTAGTTTTGAGTTACACTGCCCACTTTGATTGCTAAGCCATTCTGCCCAATGTAGATAGAGTTTTCGGGCCTGCCACACCCTCAAAGGTGGTGTATGATGTAGCTGCTCGTCCTGTTGTCAAGGCTGCAATGGAAGGTGTGAATGGTAAGTATCATATTTTTCAGTTTCTTCATGAACAAGCTTCTCATATGTTCCTTCTTCCCACTATGTTATTACAAGTAAGTATTTAATTTTTGACTTGTCAATGATCAAGTTCAAACTTCAATGGCATGTTGGCATTTCTTACTAAAGTAAGTGGAAAATACAGTGAATATTGCTGCTCATTAATTTCTTTAGTGTTTCATAGCATCTTTATGAAGTTTATTACTGTTTGAACACTATCTTTATAAATGTAGTGAAATGGATCTGATGGTATTGAAAATTGGCTGCTGTCACCAATTCTGTGGATGTTTGTAATTGATAGATTACTAACCACAATAATAACTGTCAATTGCAGGGACAGTGTTTGCCTATGGTGTTACCAGTAGTGGGAAGACCCATACTATGCATGTATGCTACTGTTTCTTCAAGATGTTGTTGTTTTTATCTGGTATATGTCACAAAGAAGAGAAGACCCCAGTGCTTTCAATATTGATTGCATCCAGTAATAGGATGGTTATTTTCTGATACTTGTTCCCTTGGTACCCCAGTTCGGATCACTTGTGTAAATATTTTTTTCCTTCATTCCTTGAGTGATCAAACACTTGATCCATGATATCATGGTAGTTTCTGGATATATTTTCCCTTAGTTTCTTCTAGTTATCCCTGTGCTGTTGTCCGCTACATCCTTGTTTCCCTTTTCTTCTAATCATTTGACCTATGCTTCAACGCTAGAGTCATTTGAGTATGACTTCATGCATAATGCATCTTATCCTCCTTCAGTTTGTTAATTCGTTTCCTTTACAACGTTTTCAGGGTGACCAAAACTCCCCAGGAGTAATACCTCTGGCAATCAAGGATGTTTTCAGTATGATCCAAGATGTAAGTGCTTTTGTTTGTTCAATATAAAAACTAAGCTATTCACATGATGTTCTGTTTCTTTTTCTGCCTTTCAGATAATAGTATCTGTTTGCTCAGGGATGAAGATACAATTTAAGCTACTGCTTTGCTGGGCAGATGTGGCATACATTTCATGCATTCATAAATTCAATCCTATGTGTCAGACCTGTTGCTTTTAGTGACCAAAAATCTTGTTGATCAATGATGGATGGGCTATACCACAGGAGGTGGTATGGGAGATGCATGGCCCTGATTGTGCAGAGGGCCTATGGTGCTTGTAGCATACATGCCATTCATGCAGTTAATTCATCTTGAGTGAATGATCAAGAAAAATAATGAGTCTGTTTTATACTTTAGGTGGCCCTATGTAATGGTGTTCTCAAGGTGCACATTGTTCCATGTTAAGCCCTTTGGACCATAAAATCAGTCTCTTCTTCTTTTTCTTCTTCTTTTTTATTTTCCTCATCTTTTGTTCTTAGGGCCATTAAAAGGCGACTGGTGACACCTGTGATGCAGGGTTCACATGTTTTGATTTCTGTAAACATCATATGGACCCAGCATTTGGCCAGTTCTATGGTGCTAAGCATACTTCTTAGAGCTGTCTCCTTTATGAAACCAATACCTGTCACTATGGTTGACCTTTGTTACAAATTTAATTAATTGCTTTAAAGTGGACAGTATCAATGTTTGGCCAATCAAAAAATGTATGGAAGTAGAGTTCATGATTTCAAATCAATGTTCACTTTTTACCTGCAACTGGAAAAATCACCTCCCTCTCTCTCTCTCTCTCGTTTGGTGGTCCTGTTGGAGAAGTTGATTTTGTAATCTAAATTCTACAATTGATCTGTCTTTTTGGCTTTTACATTGCCATGCTCTTCAGTCATGTGAATGCTAGATGAACATGTCAGTCAAGAGAACGCTTCAGATTTTATTTAAATGTTATTAACTATATGCACCATATATAGTTTTATTTTATGTTTGTTAATTTATAAGTTTTCGATGTTTGTGGTTGGGATGATAATATTAATCTTTTTTTTTTGCAGACTCCAGGAAGGGAATTTTTACTTCGAGTTTCATATCTTGAAATCTATAATGAGGTTAGCACTATTTGGTGGCAAAACATTTTCATCATAAACTAGGACACTTCCTATGATACTTCGGAGAGATAACAGTTGCTTACACTATGAAAACTAATATCTGCCTGCATTATCTTTATTCTTAAATTGTGAATGCTTGTTGCTGAGGTAATGCAGATTCTATATTGCCAGATTTTTTTTTTGGCTTCTCATAATTAATACGTAGTACTTGAGTTCTTATCAATTTTGAGAATCTAGTTTGACTCCAGTTAATATAGATGATTTTGGGCTTTCTATTCCAGGTGATAAATGACTTGCTTGACCCCACTGGACAAAATCTGCGTGTTAGAGAAGATGCACAGGTTTGTATAGACAGATATTGAGGAATTTGTTTCATGAAATTTATGACCCTAGGTCCATACGAGTTAGCAGCATGTAGTTATTAACATATTCTCCAACACCTGTAACTTGGTTCATTTATCTTAATGTGTGTCTCTATGTCTAAGTTGAATACACCATTGGAAACAACTGATTGGAGAATGCTGTTACTAATGGTATGCCTGTATGGTGACTGTAGTTCAGAATCTTACCTGCTTATTGTAAGCATCCATGAAGGATGGGGGGCTGATGTATTCTCAAGCCCTCAAACCATGATGGGTTGTGTATGTGACAGTGAGACTGATCTTTTTTCTAGCCAATTTAGTGGCAAATTGTGTTAAGTGTAGGATAAAACGATGTGTGCATGACTATTCCCTGGGAGTTGTTTCTCATTGCCGGTTGCAAGACTAAGATAAAGGGAGAGACCATTATGCTGAGAAAGGTACTTGGTGTGTCTGATTGAACTTTTCTAAAAATATATTAAAAGAAAAAACTTCCAACATTCAATTAGGATTCTAACTTATCTGATTTGCCCTTTCTTTCTTGGCTTAACCAAAGTTGGTACCCTCTATAGGATTATATTTAATATTTGAGCAATCTTATTATTTTATTCATATAAATTACATATACAACTAAATTTATTTGATTTTATATAATATGCGCCTTGTGTCACTCAGCCGGACGCCTTGCCAGTGTGCCTTGCACCTAAGCCCCAAGAGCCCTTTGTGCCTTGGTGCTCCTTATGCCTTAAGCAACTATGCCGGAACTTGACTAGTTGGGGTGAGGCCTTGTTGTCATGTTGGGTAAGGTGTATTTGACAAGACCTTAAATAATTAAATGCAAATATTGTGCAGTTTGGTCATACACAGAAATTGTGCAGTTTGTTATGCAACTCCTTTTTAGTTGAACACTTATTGATTTTAAAGCACTGAACATCATAGACATGCATGTTTTTTATTTGAATAGTATTTAGCATTGCCATCCACACACATTTCTTTCCATCATGTATTTAAAATGCTGTTGTCTTCTTTTGCTTCCAGTTTTAAATTATCATGCTACTTCTTGTTATTCTAATTGGGAGAGGGCTTTGTTGGCTACAAATCTTGCAGGGAACTTATGTAGAGGGCATAAAGGAGGAAGTTGTTTTGTCTCCCGGACATGCACTGTCCTTCATTGCTGCTGGAGAAGGTTTGATTTGAGTTTATGCATTTTTCTCATTTATGAATTTATTACTTAGTCATCAGTAATTCTCATAGAAGACCATTGTCATCTAAATCTTGGCTTAGCATGATGAGTAGGTTTAACTGCATGAATTATGTTCTACCAGGATTCTTGGTGAAAGCTTTGGCAGAAGTTTGACACAAGCTTCCAGCCTGAGAGATTTATCTTTCTTTGTCCATGTTTTGGTCATCTTCATCATGTGCATTGCAATTATCAAGCCAGTATTTTTGCCATATTTTAGAAAGAGATTATGCATAACTAGTGTGGGAATGTTGTCTATTGATTTTTCTTCTGTTTATGTGATTTTTAGAAAATCTTTTTTTAATCTTGGTTGATTCAATTTCAATCATTCCTCTAAAAGAAACTAAACATATTCCATGATTTTTTCTCCAGTAATTTTATTGAAGAATGGTGATAGTTTGAAATTTGCTTGTGCATTTCTAGTCTTAACTGACCAACTGTTCATATCAAGTGGTGGGTCAATAATCTTGTGTTTTTTACAAGTAAACCAAATCATTTGTGTTTGCCTCACTAAATAGATTGGCCACAATAACTTGATTTGATTTTGAGCCATTTTTCGCACATTACCTGGAAGTTGGAACAAATGGTGCTGGAAAGATTAGATATTAGACATTTAAATAATAAATAAATAAAATAAAGGCCATCTTTGACAATATTCATTAATATCTCAAGATGGAATTGTTGCTGTCTTTTGAGATGGTGTACATGCACTAATTGAGGAATAAAAACAACCTATCTTTAAGATGCATTGAACTTGTAGATTTAAAGTTTCAACATAAACATTTGCACAACAGGTCCTTAAATTGAATAAAATCTATATGCCTAAATGACATTTTGCAGAAAAAAGTGAAAGCCTACAAGGAAGGCTATGGAGAAAGATTTAGTATATAACCTAGGCTAGAATATATAAAATATATGTAAATTTCGTGGGGATTTGATGTCAAATTAACAACCATTTCAAAATATTACACACTACCTGATTGGCCTTATAGATTCAACCTTTCATTGTATGTAGACTAAGTGAAGCAATTTATTTAATCAGTTTCAGAAAGTTCTACTGACTTTAACTGTAGTACTGCCTCACACATTTAATTGACTACTTTCAAGTCACTTTAGTTGTTGCTATATGTCTAATGCAGTGTTCGCAGTTTCGCTAAGAGGAGAAATTTTGCTAAGCTGAAAAGGAAAAAATTTTGTTAATTTCAAAAAAATTATTGATAATTTCACCAAATTTTTTTGCTAAAATATATAAAAATTTAAAAACTGAAGAAAAATTTAAAACTTTTCCATAAAACTTTATAATAAATCATGATAAATCCAAATTCAAATTTAGAACAAAAAAAATCATTCTAAATGTCAATATATATGACATAAAAGAAACATACTGATGATGCAAAAGCAGGTAAAGTAGATGTCTACTGTGAAATGCTACTAAATAGGAGATTTATGTCATAGATAGTTGTTAAATATATGCATATAATATGAAACATGTTATCATCATATTTCACCACCAAAAAGAAACTCATGTAGGCTCGTTAGTTTCATCGTCAATATAGATTTTTGCTTGTGCTTCCTCCCAATAACCATAGCAACCACCTGGATATAAGTTGTATGACCTAAGGTGTAATAATCCATAATTAAATTTTTTTCCCCTACTGTCTGCAAAGCCAATGATTGTTGGCAAATGATAGCAAGTTAGGTATGAAGGGCCCATATACATGCGTTGTTTTTCAATGCTAATAATGCATGCATGTAGGGTGGATGGTGCACATGCTTTAATGACCCCATTATTAGTATTAGTGAGAGACGAGGGAGGAGATCATGATTTTAGTAAGAATGTGCTAGAGAAGAGAAGGAGAGGAAGAGAAGGGGGAGGCTCTGTTATTGAAAATTTCTATTTTTCCTTCATGTATTTTCAGCCAGGTAAGTAGATAGATGTATCTACGTTTTACATGTGATAATCATGCTGGATAAGATCACTAATTAAACGTGTATAAATCATGATTTAACTAAGATTTATGCAAATGATCATGTTGTGTGGATGGATTGAAATATATAATATAATATTCATTTTATATGATTTGCAAATGAATTTATATGCATGTTATTTGAATAATTTGATCCATTAAATATGTTTGAATTATGCGTATTTAGTTACCTTATGATTTTGGTAGAAATTTGATGTGAAATGACTGCCTAAATGGTCAAATATTCTCGACCAATAAAAATCAAAATTTCATTAAATATCTATATATTTGGTAGAATTTTATATTACGTATGGGTCTTAAATTGAAGTTCTCTTAGTGTAGAACACATCAAAGGTTCAAATTTAGAAAATAATACGTATATATGATTTTGTTAATGAAAATAAAAAATAAAAAATCCCAAAAGGGACGTTGTCAGTAGACAATGTCCAAATGAGAAATTTGTGTACACATGAAAATTAATTTATGTGTGGAGATGTACATAATATTTTCTAGACCAGAATTGTTTGATGTATTCAAAATAATGATATTACTTTTTGGTAGAAATTTGGGGTTGAAATGACTTCATTTAATTAGTTAAATTCAATGAAATGTGAAAATAGAAAATCATTAAATCTAGAATTTTTGGACCACAGATCCCACATGGACCACAATAGATGATCAGGGTGCTTTCTGGAAATTTCAGAAATAAATTTCTAAAGTTAGAAAACTGAGGAAATATTAGAAACATTAGATTTTAATTAAAAACAGAAAAAACATGTGGGACGAAGTCCTTGGAAATAACGTTCAAGTGGGACGCTAGCTGAGCCCACTGCTAGCCCAGGGCTCCAGCCCAGTGTCTGGTAGGCTAGGCCAGAGCCCAGTGGATAAGGCCCAGGTGGAAGCCCAGTCCAAGTGGCGGCGACGGTGCATCAGTGGGCTCAAGCCTACTATAAAGGCCAGCTCAGTTTGACAAGCCCATGCAGGTGGGCAGCCTAGGTGTGACTGCCTAGGTGCCCAGTCCAGTCGAGTTTTGTTGGCAGCTGATTAGGGTTGCTGGCGTTGGCGTCTAGTTGCCGGTTCGACCAGCATATGGAAGATCGAAATTATTTTTGATAGTTCTAGACCATTTGATCTTCGATTTGGATGATCAAGTAGTCAATTTTGGGTTTTGTGGATGTTTTGGATCTAATGAAAGGGTCAGATTGTCCAAAAGGTAAGTGAAATTGAATAGTTAGATTTGATTTATTAATTATGGACCTCACGATTTCTAATTTGGATGATCAGATAGTTAATTTTGAGGCTTTTGAACATTCTTGATGTAATGGAAATATCAGATTGTTCAAAAGATGGCTAGATCATGTGAAGATGAATTACAAAATTAGTTTTGTTGATTTATAGACCCCATGATCTCCGATGTGAATGATCAGGTAGTTGATCTTGAGGTTTTTGAACATTCTGAATCTAATAGATGAGTCAGATTGTTTAAAGGGTGGTTAGATTATGAGGTCCTACTAGACAAAGGATGTGATTCCCTGTATGTGATGTTGGACTTGTCCGGATATGATCTGAGATGCTGATGTATTGTGATGATGACCAGATCATTAGGTTTGAGTGTACAAATGTGGTCCACTAAACTGGTCAGAATATGATCTGATGATTGTGGTCCACTAGACTAGTCCGAATATGATTTGAGATGTTGATATTTTGACGATGACTAGATTATTAGGTTTGAGTGTACAAATATGGTCCATTAAATCGATCAGAATATGATCTGATAATGACCAGATCATGAGGTTTGAATGGACAGATATGATCATATGGTCCACTAAACCAGTTAGGATATGATTTGAGGCGTTAATCTGATGAGGTGATGGTCACATAGAGACATTTGAATGGGCAACAAAAAAGGGATTAGATGTATTTCCCTAGATTGATGCTGTGGTTAGTCAAACTAGACCATTTATGATATGTGTTGTGATGTGATTAATATTTTTATCCTATATGCTAGCTACATATATATTACTTAATGAGATGCAATGACTTACCCAAATATTATTATTTTTTTTAATAGAGAATGCTACTCGTGGAGGGCATTAGTCGTGGCATGGGGGTAGATGTGACAATGTTTTTTTTATGATAGTGGTTTTTAAGGAACAATTGTTGTATTTCACTTTTAAATTGAAGAATTGTACTTGATTACATTATGGATTATATGATAATTTCATTCTTGTGAGTTATTTTGGTTCCCTTTGTGCTTATATTTCATCTCAAGTGCACTAGATCTTGGGAGATTCACCCTTGGATTTGGGAATGACAGTTAATTTTGCTGTTTCTAGGACTAGGGCATGACAATTGATATCAGAGTAAATCAATTAAAGATGAACATAATGCATAAGAGAACCTAAAATTCAAATAGAAGAGATTGGGGTAGGTATGAGTGCCTTAGATAGATGCTTGCATTTAGCAATTCTTTATGAGAAAAATAGAGATTTTAATGATAAAAATAAAGTTTTTGATTGCAAAAAGATTAGTTGATAAATAAATCTTGTTCGCAATATATGTTGAAATGTTAATTGTAGATGTATCCTTCTTGTAGTTTGAACTCTATGGCGAATGTTCGAAAGGGAGGTTCCATGTTGAACTAACCATAGCAGGGATTAGTTGAGGTAGGAGCTAAGGTCGAGGTTGACCGAGAGTAAACAAAGAAGCAAAACTAACCTTGACAACCTTTGCAGAAAGAGTAAATACTCAATAAGAAGAATTAGCATTACTCAGATAAGAGATAATCGGCCAGTTCCAATAGCCTAATATGAGACTAGGTATAGGTCAGCCTCAAATTATCGCGGCTACGCCCCCAGCTCCATCGATTTAGCTGGATAGATGCATGGTATCCAGGCTAAGGGATAGAGTGAGGGAGCATGAGATGCGGATGACCATCGGCTAAATTAGATGCAGAGGGCTGGACCTTCAAAGCAGAGGAATGTGGTGTCTGGTGAGGAAACTAGTGCAGGACATCATCATGGAGAGCACTCAGAGCAAGCTCCAGCAAATGAACATGAAAGGATTGTAGAAAGACAGTTAGATAAAACTGTAGAGTCTCGGTCAGTGGGAAAAGGAAGGCGCTGTAAGCTAGATTTCAAAAAGACCAGTACTCGGAAGGATTTGTCTTTGTACCACTTGAATCCTCCAACTTTTGCTGGGGGAAATAGCATGGCAGCTGAAAATTGGCTTGATGCTATAGGCAAGATATTTGATCTCTTTAATTGCTCAGAAACATAAAGAGTCCATCTTGTAGGTTTTCAGTTGATAGATGATGCTCATCAGTGGTGGGAGCAGCGAAAGCGAGTATTGGATAGTCAACATATCGAGATTGCTTGCAATATGTTCAAGGAAAATTTTTATGAGAAATACTTTCCTTCGAGTCTTTAGGTTAAAAGCTCAAGAGTTTACAGAGCTGAAACAGGGGTCGATGACAATGGCCTAGCATGAGATGCAGTTTTCTACATTATTTTGATTTACCCCAAACATTACTGCAAACGAGGAGGCATTAAGGCCTAAATTAAGCCTTTTAAATGTTAGATATATGGACAAATAGTGGATTATGCCATGCTTGTTGAAAAAGAGGTGAAAGCGACATTGCATTCTTGGGAAATATAAGGATTCCATAGATAGAGAAGAACCATCTGCCAAGATACGAGAGGTACAATATTTTAGAGAGGATCTAAATCTAAGGGATCCAAGTTCAAGAAAGGAAGCAACCCTCGGAAGAAGTGTAACAAATGCAAAAAGTTTCACTTCAGACAATGTCATTACTTACAAGATACATGTTTCAAATGTGGCCAGATGGGTCATCAGGCTGGGGAGTGTTCAGTTGGGGTGGTTTGTTATTGTTGTGGAGGAGCTAATCATTACTTTAGAAAATGTCAACTCCCTTCGACCAGTGGATAGTAACAACAACTATGACAATATCAACAGACCAGGGCGGTAGGCAGAGCAGCAACACCACAACAAAGAGGTGGTCAGCAGACTTCTTAGGTCTTTGCTTTTATACTAGAGCAGTCTCAGGCTCTAGCAGGTGTAGTGACAAGTATCATCCGACTTTTTAGGTGGTCGTGCATCGTGATATCTATCTTGCGTACCATGTTGGAAGTCTGCTTCTCTTATGAATGGATTAAGAGGCCTTTGGTTACTTAAAGTGCCGCCTATACCACCACTACTAAGAGCACCACCACCAC
>JAYJMB010003122.1:14576-53413 GCA_036873735.1 Pouteria campechiana
CACCACCACCACCATATTTTGTTCTTTAAGAAGATTATGTGCTTCCAAATCTTGTTAATGCATCGAAATCATCTATTTAGGTTCTCTCTTCCTCTAATATTCTTTATATATTTACTCATTCACAAGCTATATTAGCTATAAAAGGTTTTGGTCCTCCATCCCCAGTATCTAAATTATTAGATTGTAGTCATTCATATAAGGAGGGATCCTCAGTTTCATCATATTTCTCTAAGTGAGCATAATGGCTTATCATCATTAAATCTGATGGGTCTTCATGAGTACTTTCTTTAGATTGAAGTAATCTTTCTTGAAGCCGCATATTGTAATGTTAGAATACCAAATCTTGTAGCCTTTAGTATCCCAATTTGGTTTTTTTGCATGTATGAATTAATGAAAATGTGCTCCAATTACGCTCACATGGCGATGAAGATATTGCTTGGCTTAGTATTTTACATGCCAATAACCTCAAATTTGGGGTTTTCGTTCTATAACATCTCCACCATTCACCTATAAAAGGAAATTTAGATTTGTTATTGTTTTAGAATGAAAAAAATATACAACATATTATGATTTAACTATACTTACATGGCATCGCTTCACTTCTTGATTGGACTGCCACGTCTATCCCAAATAATCCCTTAGTATCTTGGAAGTACATCAACTATGGCATTATAAAAAATAAATACCATTAATATGCAATTCTTAATCAACAATCTATTTTTGAAAATAATACAAGTGTATTGAGTAGTATACAATTACCTCACTTATAAGATCTCCAGCATTGGGATTGTTAGAAAAAAGCTTTTCAAACACTTTAAAAACTGAGATGCCAAGTTGGGTGTAACAACTCGGGGCCTACTGCGTGATATTGTCCACTTTTAGGTCACGATCCAGCCCTTAGGCCAGTGCCTACCTGCATGGTTTTAAAACGCGTCACGCCTTCAACACCGAAGCCTCCACACTTAACCTACCAACTCCCCCTTCACCTTGGCGATGTGGGATCTCACAATCCACTCCCCCTTAGAAGCTCCATTGTCCTTGCTGGACACCCCCCCACCATAGTTTGTTGGGGTTGACTTTAATACTAATTGCAACGGCTCGAGGCCTACTGTGTGATATTGTCCACTTTGGGTCACGACCTAGCCCTTAGGCTAACGCCCACCCTCACGGTTTTAAAATGCGTCACGCCTTCAACACAAAGCCCCTATACTTAACCTAACAACTCCCACCTCACCCTGACAATGTGGGACCTCACATTAGGCATCTTGACCTAGATGCTGTACATAATGATACTCTAGATTTAAATAATAAGGTGTAAAAATTATAAATTACATTAGTTAATGTAAATTAAAAAGTCTACACATTTTCTATGAAATTGAAACTTATTAAATCAATATTCACTAGCAACATATAAGGGATGACTTAGCATGCCCACCCATTGAGTCTCTATAATTTGCATAATCCAATCTACACCTTTGGAAATTTTCTCTTTGATTGCTTGCATCATAAAATGTATAGACTCATACATTGCTTTCCTTAAATCTCGGTAGATTGTTTCTAATATGCCCACTATCCATCGCACATGATCCCAAAATGCAGTTTTAATAATAAAATCTTATGTTTTCTTCCCCTCTACCATCTTTATATACTTTGAAGCACATCACTTGTCGAAGTTGAAGGCTGTGGTAAGGGCTTGGTGAGCCTTTTATAAGCTTCCCAATGCAATGTAATTTATAACAAATCGTGTCTTAACAGAATAAACAAATTTTCTGTCATGTTTAGACGTCGTATGAAATATAGAGAGAACCCAACTACAGTTGTATATAAACTTGGACACTATATATGCATTTTGAATTGTTTAATGCACAGTTGGACGATGATCATTGTCCTCTAACATCAGATCAATATGATGAGTAGAATAAGGAGTCTAATATAAATAATCTCTTTTCTAGTGATTTGCTAGCCTTTTTATAAGAACTCCCATATTTAGTAATAATTTGCACTACACGATTTACACCAACCCATTAATCATTTCTCTAATTCCCGCTCATTGTAGTGGGCATCTTTTATATAAGATAATGTATCAACTGACTTTATAAATACTGATATGCCTTAGCAGTACATCATAAAATTAATTATGGATATTTTTGTTGGGCCAGTCCATCCATCACCCATGATGATTACCCCATAAGTAGCCCAATGATATTTCTGAGTATATCATTTATCTCTGTTACCTCTTCCTTCAAATACTTTCCATAAATATCCCTTCCTATGGGGGATTGACGTTCTCTCTCTCTCTCTCTCTGGGCAACCGCTACAAAGTTTTTAAATGTAACTAAATCTACAACACGTGCTGGAATTGCATTGTAAAAAATGAACTTGGACCAAACTTCGTTTTTTGATCATAATAATTATACTTTGCTTCATTTGGATACCCATCTAATGACTTCCCATGCTCCCAAGCAATAACCTGTGACTTATTTTTAATGCTTTTCTTATGCTTGAGTCCGACACAATGAACCTATAAATAAAAACAATAATGTTATAGAATAATTAACATTAGTTACATAAAATAAGCTTAACAAAAAAGATACCATCCCTTTTTATACCTAAAAAATTTATGCATAAATTTATAATTCTAATTATACATTTCTTTTTAACAATAATTTTATAAATATTTTTTACCCCAATTTTGATATTATAATTTTTAAAAATTATAGTATAAAGTATTTATTTTCATAACTTAACAAAAATATAACCACATATGCCAAAAACTAACTCTATAAATAATTATATGACAAGGGACAACACAATTAATTAATTTTTATTACTGTTAAGTAATATTATATTATTTAAATTAAATAAATTTTTAAAAATTCATTTCTTATATGTTTAGAAGTTGTTTAAATAGAAAACCCAATCTACAGCTCATTTTAATTCATATGATGAAAAATCTATTAACAAAATACTAAAAAATGATGATAAATCATGATGATTAGTATAATAGATGATTTGCCCCAAAAAATTTAAAGGAAAAATAAAAAGAACCTAATTTGGGTGAAAATTGCTGATTCAGAACCCAAAATGGGTGAAAAAATCAACATGTGTGGATGAATTGGACCAAATTAGCTTGTACGGGTGACCCTCTGCAACCGACGAACGAAGCCCTTGCTGCCGTGAACCACGCACAGCGGTTTCCACCACAGATCTCATGCCCAATTGTTAGGTCTCGTGCAAGTATGCACGATTACAAGTAATATAGATGAGGTGAGTTGAGTATCATTCCCATGAGGAAGTATTTTATTATACACTAAGTACCAAACTTATATCAAATTAATATTATTTGACTGAGTGAATTGCAACGATTGTTATAAAAACTAAATCTAAACAGATCATAAGAGCAAAGAAAGAAAGATCAATGAATGAAGTATCTACAGATTCAACTTAACATAGCAAATCCACTTGTATTGATGAATTGCATTGAGTAAATTATCATTTCTCTTATTGTTAATTCGATGCACTAAAGTATTTACTATCATTTTTCAAGTGCTATGGTAGGTGTGCCTATTAAAGTGATATGCTATCTCCATGCAAATCCACATCAATAAACCCATTAGGTCTAGGCATCCAAGTATGATGTATGTGCTCGCAAGGTCATATTTATACAGATTGTATATGTACAATGGCTATCTCTAGTCTTCATCGCATTATATGTTCTTCAATTCAAGAGTCTATTCCTAATTCATCTCTCTCGAGCAAGAATTAGAAATCTCAGTTCATGCATATGGAGGTCAATAACATATATGCATTAAGCATAGAAAAGAAGAAACAATGAGGAGGAAGATAATTAAACAAAAAAATCAAACATTAACAAAAGATTCATTATTAGGATCTATCTAACCCTAGATAAAAGAAATTTAGAACATCATATTTGAATTAAAGTCAACTGAATAATTGATAAACATCATCATAATTTAAGCTTTAATGTTGATTCAAAAACAATAGGTGAACTAAATAGAAAGAAAATAAAATATTCAAGTTGCAGCAGCTTTCTCCAATGATCTTCCTTGTTTTAAGGCTTTTCTCTTTCGTCTCCTTGCAAAAATTTCCCTTATTTTATGTTTTCTCCTCCTCAAATAACCCAAATTAGGGTTATTTTAAGTGTCTATACGATTTCCCAAAGTCCCCTTGCGCAAAATAACAAGAATTGCTAAAAATAGACTCTTTGCCCGCATTGCACTAGACCTGCGGCGCCCAAACTGCTGTCTGCAACTTGCATTCCGTCGATAATGTTCACCAAAGATAGGTTTGGTATTTTGATTATAACTTTCTCATACGATGATAGAATCATGTGATTCTTGATGCATTGGAAGGATAGTTTTAAGGGCTAAAATTTTTATGTCAAAAACTTTCTTTGAAGAAGCATAAAAATATTCATAAAATTGGCTACAATTGAACTCTTTGTCAATTTCAACAGGTCTGAAATCTAGGACAGTTGTAGTGTTTTGGCTATAACTTTTACATATGATATCTAAATCTTATGATTTTTGATTTTTGGTCATATAACCTAAAGTTCTAAAACTTCTATGTTGAACACTTTTCCTGAATCAGTCTCAATCTTCACTAAAAATTACTTCAAAGTGACACCTTTTGTCATCTTCAATGGTTTTCACACCTGAAACAAAAATTAACTTTATTAAGTATAACATATAATCAAAACCAATGAAATTACATCTATTGGTGTAAGGCAGGTAAGTTGGTTATTTATGTGTTGATTTTAATCTCAAAAATCACTGTAAATCCATTCTAAACTGGATTTCAAAACTTACTTTTGTGATTTTGAAGTTGAAAAATCGTTTTGGAATGGAAAACAGATGAATTTGAAGTTGACAGCATTACTACTCGACTTTGATCTTGCAATCAATGATCCAAATGTTATTGTTTCTTTGAAAAATCAGCAAAGTGGGAATCATAAAATGGTATTGTAGAGATAGAGGTGTGTTTCAAAAATTTTACGTGAGAAATTATATGAAATCAAAAATTTCGACGACAATTTCCTTTATCTCAAGATTTTGTAGAAAATTTCAATAATTTCCCCAATTTCTCAAAAATTTTGCCCAACCCATCAAATTTCCATTGTTCTTTGGCGAGAACATTTTGTTAGGGCTCCAAAACTAGAATTTCGGTGAGATATCACTCAAAATTTTCGAAATTGAAATCACTGGTTTAATGTAGCCCAAGTGCTGCCACATGTGCAATGTTTTTAGCACCCAAGTGATCCATTAATATACACATCTGAATTCAAGTTAACCATGTAGTCTAATCAATCCTCAGGCTTGTCCAAACTATTATTTTTTCTAAGTTCAAAAGATCTAGGGTCTTTAAACTTCTTACAACAATACAAATGTGTAAAGTGCGTCAAACGTAGATGTCAAAAGATTACCAAGCAGCTTTTTTACTCATGCCACATGTATCCTTTTTGGGGACTAGAACTTTGGCATTTTGTGCAAAAATTATCCTATTTCACCACTTCTCCAAATAATGATTTTAAAAAAAATTATTAATAAATAAATAATAATTAATATTATTGAAGTTTATTGATTTATTTTTCACTAGAAACAACAAATAATTCTTTTATTGCCTATTGCCATAAACCATGACATACACTATCAATGAGGCTGTTTCCTCAGCAATGCAATTTCATTATTTTCCGGAGATTGATTTTTCTTGATATTTTGTATCATTCATTACATACACTATTAATAAGGCTGTTTCCTCAGCAATGCAATTTCCTTATTTTCTAGAGATTGATTTTTCTTGGTATTTTGTTCTTTTTATTTCTTTTATAGCTAACTGCTCTTCTTTTATTCTTATAGTCTTGTGCTTGTGCTGGTCTACTGGACAATGGCTTCATTATCATTTTACTTTGTAACAATTTCTTTTTCTTTTTCTTTTTCTTTGCAGAGCATCGTCATGTTGGTTCAAATAACTTTAACCTGCTGAGTAGTCGGAGCCATACCATCTTTACACTGGTACTAAATTATCAATTGAAGAAGCTTATCTTCTTGTACTTGGAAATACTCTCATATTTCCTTTATTTTATATAAAATAGTGGATTGGTTGAGAAATGTGAGTGGATCTGGGAACCATATATATATATATATTTCAGCATCCCTTTTTAGCTTTGTTACTTGTTTTTAGTTGAGGCTATGGCTATATTGCTATGGTCTAGAGATGAGGTAGAATGTTTGAAAAGTCTGTGATGCATTTTGCCAGTTTGCACTGTGGTTCCAAAAACTGTCACATAGTTTTATATGCACTACATGTATAAATGTTATATGCATTACATTTCTTGTGCAATATTCAAAGGTAGGACATTCTTCTTCCTCTATTTCTTTTATATGCATTACGTTCCTTGTGCACTATTCAAAGGGAGGACAGTCTCTTCTCCTCAATTTCTTTCATTCAGCTGATATTGCTGATGCTAGAAACTAGTGTCGATAGGCCATGTTCATACTTTATCTTCATAGAAATATTTCTTCCTTTTATGTACAACATGAATGGTTGCCTGAGGTTAAGATGCTGTTTTGGTACCCAAGTGTGCTTAATATTAGGTTGCTGGTACTTGGTATTGGAACTTATTTCATCTATGTTTAATTGACTTTATTCACATTATCCTCCTATGTTTTTCAGTTGAATGCCATAATTTCTTAGTCTCTTGTGGCTCTTTTGGATATAATTGTTTCTGTTATTATGAATTTGCTAGATGGTTTAATCATTTCTTCAGACATGAGAAAAAAAGGTTATTTAATTGCATCTTTATGACCTTGATTGCTTGTGCATTATTTACTTGATTTCCTTCTCTTAGTGTCCATTGCAAAGGCTGGGAATTCATTTCTTTCATTTAGTCTCATGATTTCTTTTCTGATTTTCTTGGCAGTTTGTGTTTCATGCTTTGTGGTTTTAGTTTTTCATTGCCTAATATCTTTCCCTTCTCATACATGAAACTTTGTTTGCACGTGTCACAGATGATTGAAAGTAGTGATCATGGTGATGAATATGATGGAGTAATTTTTTCTCAACTTGTATGTTCCAATTTCCCCCTTTTAACTAATATACTAAAACTCTTAATTTGTATCAAACAAATGTATGCCATGTCTCTTATTTTATGTATTTGTTGCAGAATCTAATTGATCTAGCTGGATCTGAGAGCTCAAAGACTGAAACAACGGGACTAAGGAGGAAGGAAGGCTCTTATATAAACAAAAGCCTTTTAACTCTTGGAACTGTAGGTGCTATACTTTTGACAAAGGATTTGATACCTCCATCTCTCTTATACATTGTTTGTCAGTTGTCTGTAATCATTTTTATCAATACACTTCAATCATGGCTTACAAAGGATAGCAAGAAAGGTCTTAAGGACTTATATTTTCATTCAATACGTGGGTTAATTATAAGTTTGGAAGGGGAACCAGGACTTTTTTAGTTCTTTTCAGTAAGTCTTAGGTGATAATGTTACTGATGACATTGATGATCATTTCATTCCAAGTTTCCTGGACTTGTTCCAAGTTATACATATCACTGTCCTGCTCTGCAGTCTGCAACTTATAGAGAGCTGTGTTTCTCTGTAGTTGTTTTCCATTACTTATTTTTGGTTGGGAAAAGATATTCAGAAGGATGTCAAGGAGAAGGGTTGTTTTGGGAATCTTGAGGGTTACTTGCTCTGAGTTTCACACTTTGCTGAAACCCTAGAAACTGAAGAACTGATGAGAGGATTTAAGAGAGTGATGCAATTTGCTGGTTTTGTTGTTCATGTAGTACAAGTTGCATGGAAAGACATTTCTCATTTGGAATAGTCCTAAAGAAACTTCACATGCACTGGATATTATGTCTGCATGACGTTCTTTTGCATTATCATAATGTGGATTGCCTTGATTGTCTTCATTGAAAATATAATGTTGTTATTTTCACAGTTATCATCATAGCCTTCTTCTGTCAATTGATGATATTTGAAAATCATGGCCTAAGTGCTGTTATGTAATATTAATGCTGGGCCAGGTAGGCATTTGAGGCCAGTATTTTTCATCATTTAGGCATTAATTTTTCCCCATGCAAAGCTATGCCAAACCTGGCCCTTTATGCCCCAAACCAAAATTGGTGGTGCATTTGATGACTTGTGGTCCTTTGTCCATTTCTGAAAAGAAGAGACTCTCATGGCATTTGTGGGCCATTATGTCAAGGTAATGGTGGTGCTGAACTGCTGACCAATATAGCCACTGTGACTTCTATTTAATTCCTGTAGCTGATTATGTTGGGCTATGAAATTTGTGAAGCTATCAGTGAAGTTCCTGGGATTTATAATATTAATTGGCTTGAATTTTTTCTGTATCCTATATCCATAATTTGTTTTGTTTGAGTATTTTATTTTGTGATTTTCTTTATTAAAATGGTTTTCATTTACTAGCTTGAGTGTGATATATATGCCCTTCTATTCTGAAGTATCCACTACAGTTGTATGTGGGGATTTATTCCTTATCTTGACTTGTTTTCTTGACATGTTATTTTCTTCACTTACATTACAACTTTAAGAATGTGACTTCAGAAGATGGACTTTCCATCATAGATACTGGTCATTGGGATGGGATTATCATAAAATTTTCTAGTCTTATCTCAAAATTCATGATTTGGCAATCTTGGTAACAATTATAATTTTGAAATTAATTATGGAAAGTTATTTATGGCTGATTTTAAGTGGTCACTAGCACTACAATTATTATTGTTATTATTATTATTTTTGCATGAAAAGATTTATGATGCATTTAGTTCAGGATTGAATGGGGCTCAGTTTGTGAGACCCATGTCATAACCTACATTAATCTTAAACTTTGGGCGCTGAATTCTGGTCATTTTCAAATTTGGGTAAGATAAAGTTTTCTTGATCAACCTGAATTCCTAAGGGCTGACTTTTGTAATATTGTAGTTGATTGGCACTTTAATACATATGAAAAAATGAGTTACCATTATCCATTGTAAAAATTCTGCTCACCATCAGGAGCAATTTTACACTTGCATCTATCGATTCTCAATCTCTATTGTTGGATCAATTTGTGCATCTGTGGCTTCTGCTTCCAACGAATTTATACTACTATCATGTTCAGATAAATGTCCTTGCTCCACCTGAATTTGTCACTTGGCTTCATCTTCCATTCAACTATATTCTCTATGCATTAAGTTGGACTGCTGAAGTTAAAGTGGATGCCCAACTGTTGTTGCATTACATGGCAGACACTCTGAAGCTGTTGTTAACGCTTTGTTCTTACAATTCAATCGAGCTCTTGAAAAGGTTAAAACAAGGAGATTTTGTTTTTCCTTGATTGCAAATGCTTTACTTTCTAAAAACGATGTGCGTCCATTGCCCACTTTTAAACCTGGCATTGGTATCTTTCTTCTTGATATGAAATCTCATAGGAAGTTCATTCTTTATTCTTAGACACACACAAATGCTGGAAATATTGATAAATCCAAGTATATTTTCTTGATCGTCACTATCATCATCGCCATTGTCATGATTTTTGCTGTTGCAGAATAGTTACCTATGATTTAGTTTCCTGGGTATTTTTCTAGAATTGATAGCAAATAATTTTCTTATTGCTGGTTAGCGCTTGTATTTTATTTTCAAGTTTGTATGCTGATAACATAGTCGAATTTTGTAGGTAATTGGAAAGCTTAGCGATGGGAAGGCATCACATGTTCCATATCGTGATTCCAAGCTTACGCGGCTTCTCCAGTCTTCTTTGAGTGGACGTGGACATGTTTCGGTCAGTTAGATTGCTGCACCATTTATGACCAAGTCGATTTTTGAGTTCTGTCTCTATTTTTTCAGGAGCATGTTGTTAGTAGCATTCGTTTTAGGAGTTTAAACTCTATAACATTAAGTTTTATACTTCTCCTTGGTTCACAGTTTCATTTTCGCACAGTCAAATTATGCCATCATAACTATTTTTTTGGTGCATTTACTCACGTTGAGCAAATTATCACTTGCAACTTAACTTACATTTTGCAGCTGATTTGCACTGTCACCCCTGCATCAAGCAATATGGAAGAAACACACAACACATTGAAGTTTGCAAGCAGGGCAAAGCGGGTTGAGATATTTGCTTCACGCAACAGGGTAAATATGCAATGATTTGAGAAATGATAATATTTTCAACACGTCTGATTGTCAAACATGAAGTTTTTCCATTTAATCATTTGTAAAATTTTTGTAATATTCTAGATTATTGATGAAAAATCACTGATTAAGAAGTATCAAAAAGAAATATCAAGTCTGAAGCAAGAACTTGAGCAGCTAAAGAAGGGGATTGTTGGTGTCAATCAGGAAGAGCTTTTGAGCTTGAGACAAAAGGTTCTTTTCACAATCAAATATTAATTGGTGCTGAAATAATACTGTTTTTAATTGTACAATATCAGTCTCATAGTCTCCTGGACAAAAACCAATTTTCAAGTCCTAACCTGTGATTGCTTTTTCTTTCTCATGTTCTTACAGCTGGAGGAGGGTCAAGTGAAAATGCAATCCAGGTTAGAGGAGGAAGAGGAAGCAAAGGTAGCTCTGATGAGTAGGATACAGAGGTTAACTAAGCTAATTCTTGTGTCTACGAAGAACACTATTCCTGGATGTTTGAGTGATGTATCCAGCCATCAAACACTTCATTCTTTTGGTGAAGATGATGTAAGTATCCCTGGTACCTGGATCAGTCATTATATTAGTAGTTGGGATTTTTGTTTTGTTAGTATTTTTCCCTTCTTTTCTCTAAGTTTCCTGATAATAATCCAGGTAGTTGTCCTCTCCCATCTTGAGCAAGTACTTTTTCTCTCCCATTTCTTCAACAAGCTCACATGATGATAAAAATAGTTGTGCGCAAAATTTTCATGAAGGACTTGAAATTTATTGTTAGGGTAAGTAGATATGAAACTTGGTTGGGCTGATACAAACGCATCCTAAGCCAACCGGGATTTAAACTGTTTTCTGCTTGTGTCTAGTCGAACTAATACCTAAATGGTGTAGTGTTTAACAACATAAGATAATCTGTAACTTTATTGACCTACCTTTCATGTGGAATTTCAATACTCTCATATAAATTTACAACAACATTCATGAATCTCATTGCTGATTAGTTTCAGCCATATCTGTTTGACATTTAAAAGTTTACAGCATGCCTCCTTATTGCTGGTGCATTTCAGCAATATCTGCTCGGCAGTTACACAGCAATATCTATGCCCCAATTTGTGAACGGTTAAAACAACAGCTCTACAGCTATAGGGCACTTAAGAACTACATTTATATACAGTAATAATCCTCTGAAGGTTCAATAATACACAACAATCTGTAATTTTTGTCACTTCCCCTCAAATTGATGTGGGTGACATGTTCGTTCCTAGTGAGAGCTTCTGTGAGGATACTGGACTTTTGGAAATGCTAAAAATCATGGAAGAAAAATAAGACCAGTATAAGCATCTCTATTATTGTGACAGTTCACTTTAATATGCTTTTGGTGTTCATGAAAAGCCAGATTCCCTATGATATAAATAGCATCCATATTGTCAGCATGAGGTCGAGTTGGATTCTTTTGTTTGAAATCCAAGCTCCCCCAAGAGTCCCTGAATTGAATAGAGTGGAGACATGGCTTCATATTTAGACTCTGTAGAAGGTTTTGGAAAGCACTCGTGTTTTGAATTTTCAGGATATTAGAGAATCTCCTTAAAAGCCTACAATTCTGTTGTATATTTGAGTCCTAGGACACCTGGTCTAATCAACATCCTCATATGCAATTAAGTATAATGAAGAATTAGCTGCAACAAAGAGTCCATAATTAGGCATCCTGTTGAAAGAAGGAAAAATTCGCTTATCGACAGCAAGATGAAGTTGCCTAGATTCTTCATGAAATGGTTTACTAAGCGAATAGCATGAGAAATATCTTGGCATGTAATAATGAGATAAATAATACTGCATACTAACTGTCATTGGTAAGTAGAATCTTCAAGGAAATCTTCTTCATTTTTTTAGAGTTTCAAATTATTTCATAGGTGTGTCAACATAATCAGATTTTTTAATACTAGCTAAAGTTGGTGGATCTTAGAGGTACCTTTGATAGTTGACAAAAATACCCTTAAGTATGGACATCCAAGCCCAGGAAGTAAGTGAGATGTGTCCCAGATTTTTCATTTGGAAAAGACTATTTTAAGGTCTTTAAGTGCCAAGAATTTAACTATCTGTGATTAAAATGTTATTAACGTAGACTAAAGTAATAACAATACCTTCGGAAGTATGCTGCAAGAATAAGAATCATATTAGTTTTTTTGAGAACTGGTGTTTAGAATAGTCTTTCAAAATTGTTTAACCATTCTCTTGGAACTTGTTTTAAACCATTTGAAAGCCATTTTAATTGAATAACATTTTAAGGTGATGTGATATGCAACTCAGGAGGAGGTTCATATAAACAAGTTCATGAAGATGGCCATAAAGAAATTTGCTTGTTTTATCCATTTGGTCAATAGGCTAAGATTAAGAGACAATCAACACAATCCTAAGGCATAAAGTTGTCATTTTAGTGATTGGAGCACAGGTCTTATAATAATAAATACTATACTCTTGCTTATGAACCAACACTACAAGATAAGCCTTGTACCATTCCAAAGATAGATTGGACTTAAACTAAACTGTGTACACCTATTTGTGGCCAACAATAGCAACTTTAGGAGTACAAGGAACCATATTCCACGTGTTTTTTCTTCCTGCATTGGTCGTCTTCAATATTCTTGTCCATCAGCTTATTTGTTAGATGCAGGAAGAAAAATAAATGATTGTGCTGAACGCAGAGTAGGATGAGAATTCTAGCTATAATGGCTAGAAGGTGATGATATCTGGGAAGATTGACCAAGTAGTGTCTCCCCAATAGATAGGAAATGAGATAAAGGTTCATGTGGGTCAGAGACCAAGTCAGAGACCAAGTCTCTTAAGGAATTAGGAGCTGAAAGCAATGCTTCTTTTGTTGTTGCTTAGAGACAACACCAGGTTTGATTGGATCAAAGAAGATTTTGCAGAGTCAGTGAATAAACGCAAAAAAGAGGAAGAAATGACAAAATAGAGAACGGAGATTTTTTTTTTAAATATTTCCTAAAAATGTTACATTATGGGAGATATCATTTTTTTTTGATTTGAGGATCATGAAAGTGAATCCCTTTTCAACCACTATTATATCTAAGAAAAATACAATGAGTAGATTGAGCTGTGAGTTTCAATGCTCATGGGAGGAAAACAAATGAAGAAGACATTCCAAAGTGTACAATAGACTACAATTACGTTGTTTATCAAATAAAGAAAAACAAGGATAGTTATTATTAATTCTTCTGGAGGTTTGCCAATTTATTGATGAAACAATATTTCTAATATCTTTGTCCTAAAAAGTAGGCAAAATGAATGATTCCAAAAGTAAGGTCCGGACCAGTGTTCGTATTATCAATAAATACCTGTTTATCGGTGGCTCGAAAAAAAGATATTATCGTTTTTATCAGAGATATTATTGTTTTTTCCAGGAACTTTATCGGTAAAATAGAAAAAAATTAGAAAAATAGAGAAAAATTGAAAAGTTTTTAGTGAAACTTTGTGATAAATTATGATAAATATAAACACACAATTTGGGCAAAAAATCAGATTAGAAATGCCACTATTACATGAATAATGAAGGTACGCAGGAGAAATGCAATTTTTTCTCTAGAGTTTTCCCAGCCTTCTTAAATGCAATTTATTATCCGTGATAATTTGTACCACATGAAGACTTGACTTGAGGGCTTCAATCTACTTTTCAATAATCTCTTGAATATAAGTTGCAATCTTAATATGCTTAGATGCATCCACAGACTTCCAAAACACCATAGAGCCTCTGCAATACAACTTGAAGTTGATGATACTAAGCTTTGTGGGGCCAGTCCACCCATTACATATCACAGGCAACCCATATGTTTCCCATGTATGGGGTCATAGATTTGATCAAGTCCTTCATTTCTTGGTCCTCCTGATCAAGATATGTTCCGCCAATTTGGTACGCCGAAGGAGGCGGGATGCCTTCTCCTTCCATCTATGCAATATGGATCATATTCTTGAAAGCTATAGTATCTGCTAATTGTAGAGGAACGACACCATAAATAAAGAATCTAGAGACATGAGTTCCAAGATTTTTTATACTATCTCTACCCTTCTTATGCATTTGAGTCTTCTTCTTTTGCAGCCCACTAGCCTGTTCATACAACTTTGGCTGTGATCCCCTCGCAGATGCTGTACGACTCAAGAACTTCTTCAATCCTCCCTTCTGTCTCCCTCCTTCA
Organism: Pouteria campechiana; assembly: GCA_036873735.1. NCBI lineage: Eukaryota > Viridiplantae > Streptophyta > Magnoliopsida > Ericales > Sapotaceae > Pouteria > Pouteria campechiana. The sequence goes on from JAYJMB010003122.1 coordinate 28,959, forward strand.
TCCAACCTTCCTTGCTTGCTTCCCCTACTAGCTTCTCTTGTAAAACTATGGAAACTTGGTCTACCCCTCTCAAGCCTAATCGACTCTCTCTAGCCCATTATTTTGCCCTACTAGCCTCCATAGCCCACCTCATTTGCTCCCTCTCATCTCTGTCATTATCATCCTCACCCTCATCAATATCGTAGCCACCCAATTCGGCCGCAGTCTCCTTCTTCTTTTGCTTTCGAGCTCTTTTAGTAGTAGTACCCGACTGAATAGCCTCCCTCATAAGTGCCCTAACCTCTTTAGGAACCTAAGGATAATTTCTAACATTAAGACTACTCCAAGCCAAGTGTTGCCTCAGTCTTGTGACGCCTGCTGACTTCATAACTTACTTGCAGTAATTGCATTTTGCTCCAAATGAGTTCCCTGGAACGTGTTTCTCATGTTTCCATGCTAAATCATTAGGCTTGGTCTTGTTGCCTTTACTCTCCTGGCCACTCTTGTCTGTTAACATCTTTAAATTTCAACATAAACACATCAGATTAAAACAAATTGATCACTCTTGAATGTGCAAATCTTCACACTGTATACATCCAACAATGTCTAAAGTGGACTCTATACATTCAAAACTAATCAGAGACATATTTACAAATTTTAGGAAAACTTTTTATTTTTCACTATTATTTAAAAAATAATTATTTAATAATCCGTGATAAATAAAAAATTATCACGGATATTTTTCTGGTTATATTTTTAATGCTATGATACTACCAGTGAATTAACACAACATATATAAGTTTATGTTTTATGTATTTAATAAAAATTAAAATTTAAAAAATAAAAAATCTGTTTACATCTGTTCCATAAAAATTCTAGGTTTATATCTTTTATCATGATCTAAAGATTTCAAACATTGTTTTTTTTAAAGAAATAGCATTTTAGGCTTTTCCCCCAAATTTCGTATTTTTTCAAGATTTTTTTTGCTGAAAATCACTTGATTCAATAGATCTAACACCAAATCTGAGTTTCCATCCATAAATAATAATTAATCTTGGATGAATCAAACTAATTGGGGATTTTCCATAAATTTTGTGTTCTTCCCTAATCTGCTCAAATCTGATAGATTTGATGGTGCAAATTTGTTTAAATCAACACTTTAATGTATAAAACATTACAAACAATTGATTTCGAACAAAAAAAAAACAACAAAAACAAGTCAAAAATTCACATTTCATACCTTGATAGTGTTGGGATGTTCAGATAGAAAAACTGGATTTAGATTTTCAAAATGCGGTTTTTGAGGCACTTAATCACAAAAGGAGTTGTTGATTTTGCTTATATTTGATGGGATTGAGGGTTTAGTGGAGAAAAAATTGGGTTTCGAATGGGTTTTGGCTTCACAGCGTCCAAACGCTGCCACTGTAGCCGAATCGATTTTATCGTTCAATTTATCGATAAATTAATGATAAGGATATTATTGATCGCTTTATCGATAATTCTGGTAAAAACTCGATATTATTGTTTTTAATGACGTTTTTTTATTGTTAATGCTTAAGATAGATATTATTGACGATAATATCATCGATAATATCACTAATGGTTTCAATGGTCCGGACAAAATAAAAAATATTTTGATGTTTTCATTTAGCAACCTTATTTTGCTGAGGGGTATTATGACAGGCTTTTTGAGAAACATATCCTATTTTTTAAAGGAAGTCTTGAATTTTTGCAGACATGTAAATCCCCTAAGTCAGAACATAATATTTGAATACTAGTCGAGGCTTACCCATAGAAACGAAATATTAAAACATTTGGACAATTTTAAATTTAGCATGTAATAAATAGGCCTAAGTGAACCTACTGTAATTATTTTTAAAATGTTATAATACTTATATTTTGAAGAAGAAATAATTGGTATAGGTTCCTAAACATTAGAATGAATTAATTAAAAACTTTGAGAAGAAACATTATTGCTTTCATGAAAAAGAAGAATCATATTTTTCCCATGCAACAGTTACTACAAATATTAACAACATTATTTTGAGAAACCGAGATTTTATTTGGAAGCAAACCAAAAGCATATTTAACAGTTTATTGAAACGCAGATGTCCAAGTTTACCTTGCCAAAATGGCCACAAAATAGACTTATTACAAATATGAAAAATAGAAAACATTAGTGTGAAGTTGTTCAAAAACATTAGTGGAAGTATTTATTGTATTCTCCAAGTTAACAGAAAATAATTGTCCGATCTGATACCACCGTTTGATCACTTTCCTGTTGATCACTCTTGAATGACGCAACCATTAGAAACTTTCCCAGTTGATCAGTCTTGAATGACACGAGCATTAGAAGAAATCAAGGCATTACAGTTATCTTCAACTAATTGTTCAACAGAAGGAAGTCTGTAGACAAAGAAGGAACACAAATATTTTTTTTGAAATTCATGGAAGCTGAACTAACATTAATAACTGCATTGACTGAGAGTTTATTTTCATAAGGAGTATGAGTTTTTAAGGGGTCAGTAAATAGAGAAGGCGACAACAAATTATCAAGAGTCTTAGTCATATGAATTAAGGCCTCTGATTCAAAATACCAGATACAGGATTTTGGAAAGTTGTTACTTAAAAAGATTATAGAGGATAGAGTTTGTACAATCATTTGTTGGATGGTTTTTTAGGAGTATCTGCAAATGACAAAGATGTTAGAACAGAAGGTGCACGAGTACTAGAGCTTTCTATAGAAATTAATTTTGCATTTTTAGGCTGGCATGTTTTGCCGTTATTTTGATTTTGCAGATGACAAAACAACAAGTAATAATATGCCCTTCTTGCAGCAATTGCAAAATATTTACTTACAATTCTGGGCAATATGTCTATATTTTTTACACAAATTACATGGAATAGTCCAAGGATCTCAATTTCATGGTTTTTCTTTGACTGTGAAAACTACATCAGTTGCCCTTGTGGGAGTATGATGATGATTACGTCAACTTGAAAAAATTGTCATCAAAAAGATGGAAAGGGAACATGATTCTTTGGATTTGAAACCAATATTTCTTATTTGCTTCTAAGTGTGATTAAGAATTGATCTCTGATGTTCTTTTGTTGTAGTTCTTGAAATGCAGAAAGAGCAATGGTGGGCACTTCAGGATAACTAAGAAAGCTTTCTCCTAACCATAGGTTTATAAAATCAGAATAATATTCTTGGATACATTTTCCTCTTTTTAGAAATTCCCCATTCTGAATATTTAGATGAAAATTTCCAGCATTGTTTTCCTGATACTAAATCTTTTTAAGACAGTTCAACGCTTCACCAGCTGTTTGATAGGCCATCAAATTCAAACTAATATAAGTGGACAAAAGTGCTTACTAACTCATGACCTTAGCATTTTTTTCTTCAGTGTCCTTGAGGGATTAGCTGGTTTCTTTCATTGAATAAAGCGATGAAGATTAATCTTCCACAAACAACTAATTTTCTCCTCACAGTAAACAGGAAGATTAGTAGTTTTCTCCTCTATCACAAAGGTTACAAAAAAACAAACCTTCTAGACAAACATGCAGAAGCTGCTAGTTGTACAAAATTCTGTAGAACCAAAGAAGTAGATAAGGAGAACATAAAAGATTGTATAACTGAGAGTGGAAGTTTCAAATGACAATAAAACTTTTTCCTGCATTTAAGTTTCTTATGATGGCTCTAAGATGCACAAATACTCTAATTTCTTCAGACGAAGTTCTCCAAGATAGAGCCGAGGTACAAGAACTTCACATGCACAATAGCTGCGATATAACAATACAAGAGAATATGTGACTGAATTGACTTATCTTTCCTGTGGGATTTCAATACTCTTATATTATGTAAATTTATAGCAACATTTGTTCTTCTTATCACTGACCAATTTCAGCAAATTTGCTTGGCAGTTATAGCATGCCCCTTAGTGCTTCTCAGTTTCTGCAATATCTACTGGGCTGTTAGTGTTTACGTTATCAATGGTTAAGGATATGTCTGTGGTCCCCAAAAAAGATACTATTGCTTTTATGGAAGATAATATCATTTTTATTGGGGAACTTTATTGGAAAAATAAAAAAATTGTAACTTTGAAGAAATTAAAAAATTGATAAAAATCCATGGTAAATTATGATAAATCCAAATGCACAATTAAGGTAAAAGTATTACTTCAAATGTTAACATTTAATGACCAATAGAAATATGTGAGAGACCTATATGTACAACCCAATAAATTTAGTACTAATTTGACACATGAAAATTTCGTTTATATTAATATAAACATATATAAGCAACGTATGTTAAATAGGTGAGCCTTTAATGATTTAGGGAGGTTGTTACAGTTTTTCGAGAAGAAATAAGGGAAGAAATATTCAAAAAGGCTTCGGGTGATAATTTCTAGTAAAAACAATAATATCGGTGTTGTTATTGATAAATTGAAGATATTATTGATAATATCTTTAACAATATTGATAAATTAAAGATAATATTAATAATATCAGAGATATTTTTGGATAATATCTCTAATTTATTGATAAAATCTGGCATAGATGAATTTGTTGGTTTCCTATAAGAAAATTTATCAACCACCTCCCAAAAAAATATTATTGGAGATAGTAACAACAAGGCAAACACTGGTTGTAACAATATTTATGCCCTAATTTCGGGTCGGTTACAGCAACAGCCTACAGCTATAGGGCAGTTACAAACGACATTTATGCAGAGTAATAATCCTTCTAAGGTACAGTAATATACAACAGTCTGCATTTCTGTTAGATATTAAGAATTTGAATCAGTCTTAGGTAGTAATTTGAAGATCTTGGTACCTGGCCACAGTCCGCATTCCCACCTCACATTGACAATATCAGTTCGTAGATTAAATTTTTTTTTTTAATATAGTAATCATAGTTATTATGATTGAATATAGTTGAATGCGAAAGAATGTGGTTGGGCTGATGCTTGGCACCTAACTTGAGTTGCAATAAACCAAAATTTATTTTTGTATAAGATTTCAAAATTGGTTTGGGCTTGGGTGGGTGAAGCAGGGCAATTTTCCTTTCTTGGTTTCAACTTGGGCATCCCATGTCCAGTATTTGGTAGGTTTGGGGCTTGGCAGGCTCCTGGCTTGTCCTGTGTAAGTTTCACCCTAGTACACACCACTGTGATTGTAGTGAAGTTGGTCGGTCATTAAAACTTGCCATTAAAACCATACATGATCATGCTTTGGAGGAGGATGGTATTGGCAATGCGTGATCTCTCTTCTTTTTCCTTTCTCTGCCCCTGCTTGGGAAACATCACATAATTGGCAACAAGTCACATAAATATATAATGATCAAAAGAAAGTCCATAGTAATTCTTAGAAACAAATATATTGTTCAAGGAAACAAAAAATGATTTCGAGTTACCATTTCTTGTTATTCTTAAAGAAAAAGATTCACTATAACCATGCGGTCTCCTAGATCCGAGTTACCATTCCTTGTAATTTATTGTCTTCCTATCTCTGTCTAGAAGGGATGGCATTAAAACTCTAATATCAAGGAAATAGTTGGTCTTGTTTGCTGCTGTTGTTGTTTTTTTAATATGTTGTTTTCCCTTGTTTTTTGTTGTCATGCAATGTTACTCTTTTCCTGTTGTTTTCTTTCTAAAGATTAATCGTGATAAACTGTTTCTAGTAAACGAGCTGTCAAGTGCTATATATATATTTTTTTACTCTTTCTGTTTTACTTGCTCAAGTGCAATCATTACTGGTGATATTCCTCAAAAAAATATATTTATTGATGATTATCTGCATCTTTCTTTTCGCAATCCTCACTCCATTAGTTGACATTTATGATTTTGTTGTATAAGCTATGTCAAGATACCTAATCACAAAGTTGGACAAGTTATCTTGACACCAATGCTTCATTTCTTTTATTTCAGAAACTGGACGTGTTGCGTGATGGTTCTCCTTTGCTTAGTGAGAGTGAGAACAGGCACGATGCTCCATCAATTCCAACAGACCTATCTCATGACTTTAAACATGGAACATCTTCATGCAAGTCAAATGAAGAGCAGTCCTCAGTTACCAGTTCAGTTACAGAGTCAACTCAAGCTGGTGAACTTATCAGTGGGGCTGCCTCTGGTTTCAGGTTACCGACGGTATGCTTCTTCAAACCATTGTTTAGAAAACAGTATCCAATATTTTCTTGTACAGTTGTTTCATTATAAAATTTCCTTGAAATTCATGGATAAAACTTCATCTAACTATAACTGCAAGATGCCCTTAAATGGTGTGAGTTTTCATTATTTTCCTCAAATAAAAATGTATTTTTCCTAATCCAACTTGAAATATGATTTTGAAATTTCCATAATTTTAAATAACTTTTTTTTAAAAAAATGAATTAATTTTATTACAAATTACAGGTCAAAAACCAAGGTAGATTAGAAAGGGGAGAAATGGACCATGAGGAATGAACCCTCAGACCTGCCAGTGGCTTTGGAGGTGCCATCTATAGTCTGTAATAAACTTTATTTCTTCCTCTGATGCTCCATAAAACTGATTTACTGTTGATCTTGTTTACAATGCATCAATGTTTTGAGGGATATTTAACCAAAAAATTTGCAGAAATATTTTTCTTTCTTTTTTCTTTTTTATAATTCATGTTATTTCGGTTAAAACTTGTTCAATACTGTAAGTCATGATTGGAAGCAAGAAATTTACAGCTAGAGTTGGGTTGACACATTTTGCCATCTAGGCCAATATTTTGTGCTTATACTATACATAATTACATACTCCACTTAATTTTTTTTCTTTGAATGTTGTGAAAAATGAAATCTTAGCTGATATCACCAAATATGTAAAAGGCCAGGTCACATAAATGCTGAACCTGAGAAACTGACTCACCCCATTTTCAAAATTGCAGTATTATAGGATTCTATCCACTATTGGGAGAGGTTATGAATTAGTTGAAGGCGATGTCTTGGTTATTGAGCTTTTAAAATCCCATCCTGGTCTTTTGGCTATGCATAATTGTATGGGAAAAAACAACAGCTGCAATCTTCCACTGGCAGTTCTTGTTTATATAGTGGAGAAATACTAAATATCAAAGGAAGAATGGTTCTCAACCATATGAATCCCTATGTGCAGGGTAAACATGAAGGTTAACATCAAAAGATTACAATCTACCTCTATGTCATGGGTGTGTACTCTAAACATCAAACTGTGAGGTCAGCTCAAGGATCCCTAACCTTAGTAGCGTTATCATAGCAAATGGAGGCTAACAAGAATGCAATAAACTGAAAGCAGTAAGTAGATTTACAAGCAAACAAAATTCCCAACCTTTTAATAAAGGAAACTGCTTGGCTTTACAATCACTTGCTCAAGCTTCATCACAACACTTTCTTTGACAAAATTAGGTGCTAAACAAGTGAAGACATGGGTTATTTATAATGTTACAAGCAATTGACCAATAAGCTCCCATGAGGATAAGTGTTCTGCCACATGCACAATCTCTAATCATGCCACATGTCCCGACCCTTGTAATTGTAGGACATGTGTTTTATGATTTGGTCCTGAGTACCATGTGTCAAACCACTTGCTCAATAAGAGCTAGTGGTTCAAATCATTGTTCGTATTATCGATAAATACGTATTTATCGGCGGCTCGTAAAAAAGATACTATCATTTTTTTGGGGAACTTTTTTTGTAAAATAGAAAAAAAAGAAATAGAGAAAATTTAAGAGATTTTCAGTAAAACTTTGTAATAAATTATGATAAATAATTTGGGCAAAAAATTAGATTAAAAAAGTCACCATTACATGAATAATGAATGTGTACATGAGAAATGCATATAGGCTAACAGAAGGAGATAAATCTTAGCAATAAAAAATGTTATATTAAACATTATATCTCCCATACTAAGTCACACAAATACAAAAAAAGCTAAATAAAAAAAATACATGGTTAGTGTTTTAAAAGTCAAAACTAAACACCAACTCTTACCTGAATATTAAGTGGAGTGTCTTGTAGGTTCCTTAAGTTCATTGTCATTTGGTTGACATATAGACTCATATTCAAATGGTAAAGGAAAGATAAAAAGGGTATAAGAAGCCGATGAATCTACTCTACTGTCTGGGTAATCTGATGATGTATACTCATATGGTTGGATTTAATTTGAGGCTGAGTTGAGTTGAGATGATTGTAAAGAGGCCTGATACCATAAATTGTTGTAATTCCATCCAGACTCATTTGATCATTTGTATGAATAAGAATATGAATATGATGAACCATTTGGCCGATAGGAAGGCGCCTCTACTAGCACTTAATTTCATAGATGCCATGCTACTTGTAAGTACGTTATCCTTAACTGACTTCTTGCTCTTCTTAGTTTAGACCTTTTCTCATATCGCCTGATTGGAGGGTGTGCACTATAATCTTCATTTTGTTTAGCATGTGTATACCCCTCATAAGTAAATTAGCTAAATGACTTTTGATTTTGTGGGTATGATAAACCACCTCCACCCTCGCCACCACTATCACCACCACCACCACCACCAGCATCATTGTCACCGTTCTTTGTTCTTGACGACGAAGTACTCAATGCTTGCTGAGACATTTGTGAGGCTCCCTTAGCAGTCAATTGGGTCTAGAATCTAGATAATGGATCAAATGCCTCTTCTGGGATTCGCTCTCGATGTAGCACTCCTTCTACATCCACACCCTGTGCATTGGTTTCTTGGGCAATAGCTTTTGCTGGCTAACCATTCTGTCCATTTAAATCTTCTAATCGCAACCATTCATATAACTAATCTTTCCTGGTATCCTCCTCCTCTATGCGTGCATGTAGCCTAATCATTATAAGATCTAGCATTGGGCTCCTTATTTTCTTCTCGCAGTACCATCTTTTGTAGCCTCATATTATAATGGTAGAAAACAAGCTTTTTGAGCTTTTTATACCCTAGTCTATTCCTTCTCTAGGTATGGATGAGGGAGAATGTACCCCGGTTTCGTTCACATGGCGATGAAGACACCGTTTGACTTAAAATTCACACTACTAGCAGCTTGAATGTTAGGGTCTCAATGCCATATAAGTTCCAGTATTCACCTATAATCAATTAAAGATTATGTATTAGTATATGTAAAAATTATGTATATATGCAAGTGTAAAATATTATGAGGTCTAGAAACAATTACATATAGGATAATCCTCATGACCATGATTGAACAGCTACGGCCTTTTCAAATATCCCTTGTGCTTCACGAAAAGCCATCAACTATTGGAACATTTATAAAGATCAATCTTTTTTATTTATCATTCTAAATAAGATAATGAAGTGTATTTAGTGAATAACATAAGTAATTTACCTCGGTCCCAAAGTCACCCGTATTTTGGTGATCGGGGAATAACTTTTAAAAAACTTGAAACACCGTCCCATTTAATTCTATATTCGTCCCAAGGCCATACTCATAGTAGTATTTTGGGTTCAAAAAATACGTTGTGATTCAGGAATCATAGAAGAAGATACACAAGAGAAAACTTCAATAATAAGATTGCAATTCATATGACAAAACTCATCAGCTACATGTAATAGATGACAAAGCATTTTCTTTTAGCGATTTTCTATGATGGTGATCACCCACTGCCCGCCTCTCACATTTTTCTATATGGACTCCTTCAGAAATTGAAATGTCTTATACAAAGAACCCATATTAGGATAAGTTTCATTATCAATCACTCTTAAGACTATATATGGGTTCCAAAATACTCACCGACTGTACTTTATTACAAAAGGAAGCCGTTATAACAATCCTCTTCGCCTTCATCTATTTCCTAGTTGTGCATATCTGAAATTATACCACACATCAGTGTTGAATGCTGTATTGAGTGCTTGCTCGGTATTCTATCGACTATCTAGTGCAATATAATTCATAGCAAATCGGGTTTTGCCTGGACGTACAATCTTCCTCTTATAATTAGATACCTCATGAAAAGTGCCTTTACCCAACTATGATTGTAGATAAATTTGGTAATCGTTTGACTTTTTTCTATTACACTACGAATACTTGTTCGTCAACCAATATCCTTCAAAATGAGATTAATACAGTTCACCGTACAAGGAGTCTAATACAAAGGCAATTTCTTCTCTAGAGCTTTCCCGACCATCTTAAATGTAGTTCCATGATCTGTGATAATTTGTGCCACATAAAAACTTGATCTAAGGGATTCAATCTGCTTCTCAATCAACTTTTGAATATAAGTTGTATCCTTGACATGCTTAGATGCATTCACAGACTTACAGAATGTCGTAGTGTCTTTGCAATACAATATAAAGTTGATGATATTGAGCTTTGTGGGAGCCAGTTCACCTATCACACATCACAAATAACTCATATGTTTCCCATGCATGAGTCATTCCTTTCATCTAGTCTTTCATGTCCTCATTCTCCCAATCAAGATATGTTTCCCCGAACTGGTGTGCTGAAGTAGGCGGAACACCTCCTTTCTTCAGTGGAACATGGATCATATTCTTGAAAGCTATAGTATTTGCCAAGTGTAGGGAAACAGTACCATAAATAAATAATTTAGAGACATGAGTTACACAATTCTTTACACTCCCTCTGCCTTTCTTGTACATACATTTGAGTCATCTTTTTCTACACTATTTATACAACTTTGACTATGATCTCCTCATAGATGATGTATTGCTCAAAAACTTCTTCAGTTCTCCCTTTCATCTCCCCTTCATCCAACCCTCCTTGCATGCTTTCCCCTCCAGCTTCCCTTGTAGAACCATGGAAAGTAAGTATACCCCTCTCTAACCTAATCGACTCCTCTCTAGCCCATTGCTCTACCCTGCTAGCCTCCATAGCCTGACTCATCTGCTCCCTCTCATCTCTATCATCATCATCACCCTCATCATCATCAACAGTATAACTACCCAATTCTGCTATAATTTCATTCTCCTTCTGCTGTTGAGCTCTTTTAATAGTAATACTAGACTGGATAGCCTCCTTCATAAGTGCTCTAACTTCCTTAGGCATCTTAAGACAATTCATTATATTTGGACTACTCCAGGCCAAGTGTTGCGTAAGTCTTGTGATCCTCCCCCGACTTTATAACTTGCTTGCAATAGTTGCATTTAGCTCCAAATGGGTTGCTTGTAATCAATTTCCCATGTTCCCTTGCAAGATCATTACGCTTGATCTTGCCTTTACTCCCCTTGCTATTCTTGTCTGTTGACATCTTCAAATTTCAACTTGAAACATATCAAATCAAAACAAATTAATTTTTTTTCTCATTCACACAACACAACATCAACATTTTTAAGACTTGAATATTCTTGAACATGCAAATCTTTACAATTTATGCATCCAACAATGTCTAAAAAGGACTCTACATATTCAAAACCAATCAAGAAACATGTTTACAAATTTAAATTTTTTTTTGCAAATTCAAATAATATTTATAATTAATATTAATTTATAAAAATAAAAAATCTGTTTCTAAACAAAAACTTACTTAAAACAGCTAACTAAATTGCATTTATCATGACCCAAACACAGAATTTTTAAAGAAATATAAGTTTAGGGCTTTCCCCCAAAATTCATAATTAAATTTTTTTTTGCTTATAGTCTACATTTTTTAACAAATCTTACCTTTAATTTGTGTTTCTACTCAACAACAGTGACTAATTTGGGATGAATCAAATGATTTGGGGATTTTTTCCAAATCACTTGTTCATCCCTAATCTGCCCAAATCTGATGGATATGGTTATACAAATTTGTTTAAATCAAAACTATAATACATAAGACATTGTAAACATTTGATTTCAAACAAAATAAACAAGAAAAACAATCAAAAAATCAATTTTCATACCTTCACAGCGTTGGGATGTCCGGGTGGAAAAATCGGATTTTGATCTTCAAAATGCAAATTTTCCCACACTTAATGACAAAAGGAGTTTTTGTTTTTGCTAGTATATGATGAGATTGAGCGTTTAGAGGAGAGAAAATGAGCGTTGGTGAGGTTTTAGGGTGTCACAGCATCCTAATGGAGGGTTCATTTGTTGTCCGACCAATAACATTGATACACCCGATGATATTATCGGTAAAATAGCATGATAAATTGGCAACTTATCGAGAAATTGCCGATATTATTGAGTAAATTATCGATCAATACGGTAAAACAATGATAATTTTATTTTATATGAGTTTTTTTTATCATTCAGCCTAGAGAATGATATTATCAACAATAATATTAATAATTGGAACATTGGTTCAGATCATGACAATTGATTGGACTTGGTCCTCATGCATGCTACACGCATGTCACGTGAGCTCCTCACTGCCATGTGTACTGTCCACATATAAATAATCGAATATTACGTATCCTTGGCTGAAATGCCATGATCCCAAGATAATAATCGAGTGTCCACAGTGCATCTTTCATCCATAGTGCAATCTACACCCATGATCCCCCTTTGGAACCATCTCACGATATGCTATGAGATTGTCTTAAGTGCCTCCATGCCAAAAGAGCATCACCCACCTCATACAAGTGATCATGTCGCCCATCCATGGGGCGATCCCCTATGTAGGGGTATTACACTTCATCTGACCTGGCCTGACCTTTCCTTTGAATGTGGAATTATAGAGACACGATCTCCTAAAGAATTTGAATTGAGTTGACAGATCCTTTTTCATTGGTTTTAATCTCAATCCAAAATTAAAAATTTGCTGGATATGGAATTTAGATTCTCTGTATTGGGTGTCATCTAGAACTTGGTTTTCTGAAGAACTTTTACTCTTAACACAGCTTTAACAAGAAGGTATCGTCACCCTTTCAGCACTGTTCATTCAAACCAGAATAGCAGAATTACTGTTCTTTTCTTCAGTTGAATTTGGATGTACACCTAATGTACACTGAAGCAATCAACATCAATACCAACCTGGTTTTCCATTCCCAATGTTGTAAGGACACAAGTGTTCATTCACCTGTTTCGACGTTCATGTATAAAATTACTATCTGGATATTTGCTTGGCATTTTAGAAGAAGATTTAACCACTAGGAGAGCATATGCTTTGGGTGTTTTTATTTTGTTTTATTTTTTAAAAATATTTATGGATGTTTTTGTATTGGAATACAGGTTTGTATAACAGCATCAGATCAAATGGATCTGCTTGTGGAGCAGGTTAAGATGCTTGCGGGCGAGATTGCATTAAGCACTAGTTCTCTAAAGCGTCTAGTGGAACAGTCTGTACACGATCCAGATGGATATCAGCATCAAGTATAAAATTTCTCCCTTTTCCATAAATGCTATGGTGTCATCCATATTTTAAATCATGTCATGCAGTTAAGTGAAAGTGTCACCACCATCCCTTTTTATACATAGTCACTCAATAGCACAATATATTCTTATTCTATACTGTTTTAGTAAAAAATGTTATGGACTATGCAATAGGAGCAATGAGGTTAATGCATAGAAATTAGAGTTTACTTAGTTCGCATATTTTAGGGATGTTTTATTTAAATTTTTAAATAATTACTTAATTTAGAATTTGATATATGAATCAAGTGATAATTTAGAATTTGATATTCGAATCTAGTGATCAAAAGTCAAAACATAAATCAACTTGATAGTTGGTTTAAATAGTGTTTTATTTAATAGTTTATTTATACGTAATTTAATTAGGATTTTATTTTGTGTATCAATTTTCTATAAATCGAGTATTGGGCATGGTACTTATCAATGAATTAACAATTTATGAGATTTTTTGTGTCTTTCTTTATCTTTTTAAATCTTTATCCTTATTTCATCTTTCTTTAAAATCCTTTCTTCCTTTCTCCCCTATCAATAGGATCTGTATCTTTCTTCCAAAATCTTCCCCTTTTCATTATTCAGTGCTTTTTTGTTCTGCATCAGTTTGATGTTGAAGCTAAACTTGGTATCACGTTACTCTACTGCTGATCATCTCTACTATTTTTTCACTGGTTGCTGACCATCTCTTGCCCCTTGCCTGAACTTGCCACCGCCACACACCTACATTTCACAAGTGTGCCAAAGTTTGACCTGCAAGTTCCAGTTTATGCTGTTCGGATTGCATTCGAAGTGTTTTTATTTCATTGCCCTTCCATGCAACTTCTGAACAACTTTACAATCAAGGTGTGATTTTTGCACATTTCTGTCTTTCGTCCTCAAATGTAGTCACCTTGCATGACAATTGCTGTGGATTGAGGAACCCCCCACTGACAAGGAAGAAGAATTCCCTTTACTAAATTGAAGTTCTTTTTCAATTTTGATGGTTATTCAGGGCCAAAACTTGTCAATAAAACTTCTCTCAACATGGGTTATGTCTACATTTGATCTTTTTTATTTGGTCAGCCTTCAAAGCCACCATCTCCACCATGGGCTAGAAAGAAGATCATCAGCTTGCCTTTTGCCACATCTTTGACCATTTTTACATCTTGCTACTATTGGAACTCATCTGACGTTCTATCGATTCCATCCCATGTTGCCGTCTCATTCCTATTGGTAGGTTGAGAACGCATCCCTTGATGCTTGTAGTCAGTAGGAATATCAAATATGACACCATTAGAGGGTTAGTGTGGAGCTTTGACCAAACACCCTTTTCGATTGCAATGTTTGAAAAAAAAAAAAAAAATCCTGGTCAAAATTTGGATGAAGTCCTTAGGTTTTAAGGCAATTGCAAATTGGTCATTTGGCAACTTTTACAGAGAACCCTTAGCTGTTCCAAATTTTGCAAGAAGCCATAGCTCTTGTAAGTTTTACAAAAAACCACTTGACCTTGTTGGGATTAGCAAAACAATACTTAAAAAATTGTAGAAATCCCTAAAAATTTTAGGAATTTCAGATTGGGACTTGGGTACTGCAAATGTTTCTTTGAGCTTATAGATAGGTGCATTCTTTCATAAATTTAAGATTTAATGCAAATCATCATATTTACTTGTAGTTTATTTAATTGTAGTTTCTATTTTATATTGACACCTTTCACATCCCATTTCTTTTCTATCCTATGCAATTCTTAAAATATCATTGTTATGAATGCCAAACTTGCTTTTAGTGGAGCAGCCTTGCTCAAAAGCCAGAAATAATGGAAAAAATTTTTAAAACCCAATTATGGCTTAAATACTAGCCCAAATACAAGCCTCCCTACCTCTATTACCAATTTTAGGGGTTGAAGTGATCAAGCAATTGAATTGAACAATCGTAAAGGTTATTAAAGATTGAAGGGAAGATCCCCTAGGATCTAATATAGGGTTGGATTTTTTGTGATAGAGAAGTTTAGACTTTCCTAGGCCTGGGTACTTTGCAGGTAGGGATTCTCCCCAACTCTTGGAGTGTTTAGAAATCATCATAAAAAATTGGATGTTAGTAGTGAAATTTCAGTAGGGAACTTAGAAAATCTACCCATTTTAGAGGTGTAACCAAGTCATACTATAGGTTATGGGTACAATGTTGCTCATTATCCAAACTTTTGAGAGTAGATGACATTTCAAGAATATGGTTTTGGGGGATCAACTTGGACATGGACCACATTATGATAGGAATCAAGGACTGCTTCTGTGTAACCTCCAGGACATAGTTTGAATGACCATTGGAATATATTTGGGGACAATGAAATTACAACAAGGTCGAGGTTGATGTCCTTAGATTCTATAACACGTTTGGTCTCTAGTGTGTTTGGTTTGGTAAAACAAAGTTTGTAGGATTCACTAGACTTTTTTAGGGAGGGGTTCAATGAGATATTGGGTATTTAATAGCATGATATGTTGCTTCTTTAGCCAACATAAAAAATAATTGGACAGAAATGTATTTGTCTCATTAGTATAGAACATAATTGATGAATCAATGAATGAATTTGAGGCAGAGAACATGAAGTATGACTGATTGCCTTCGTAATTTTGATGAATTGCTTATGAGATGTAGCATTTATCAAGAACAGTGAGTGATTGTTGCTAAGTTCACCAATGGACTTTGATAAGATTTCCTAAGAAATCTTCTTTTATGTTCACACCACATCATATAATAAGCTTATGATAAGCTTAAGCGCATACCTGTTCTACAATTGATTTTTATTGTTGCAGTACATAAATAAATGATAGAAATATTTTATTTATAATCATTCATTTACATTACGAAATTTCAGGATTTGAGATTCCAAATTGTACAGCAATCTTCAATTACATCTCTGAAAGGAAAATCCTTGTTTAAAATGAAAAGTACAATTCATTGAGGAGACATGAACTCTTTGCACTTTTTTACTCATTTGGTACTTTGCAAGGACTTTTTTCTATGGTCTGTCCAAAGCCAACAATAATGGTTTGCAAAAGTACGAATTGTGGTTA
Source organism: Pouteria campechiana (assembly GCA_036873735.1). NCBI lineage: Eukaryota > Viridiplantae > Streptophyta > Magnoliopsida > Ericales > Sapotaceae > Pouteria > Pouteria campechiana. The sequence continues at coordinate 45,291 of JAYJMB010003122.1, forward strand.
TGGATGAAATGATGATATGTTGATACTGGTTTCACACGTTGTCTTGTAAGAAATCAATTCGGGCCACTTCAGCCTTTGTTGTGCCCATGATAAATGAATAAGGAGCGGCCTCTGTTTCTGCCATGGTGGTGCCCCTGAGAAACAGATAATAGGCGAGCTGATTTCCTACTGCGTCCTGCTGGAAATCATAAGAATGGGATAACTAACTGTGAATTATTATCTTATTGTCCTGTGAGAAATACTTAAAGAGCAAGATGCAGTCAAGTTTGTGGACTTGGTAGTCAAGTAATGCTAGAGTTAAGGGGAACTAATGACATGGTAGTCAATTAAGGTTCTAAGAGAGAATGGTTAAATCATGGACTTGGCAGCGAAACAAGATCGAAGCCCAAAAAGTTACTGCATGAGAGTTAAGAGTGTGATTTTTACCTTTTTATATATTAAAAATCATGCAGCAAGTTTATATCATGTTTAACTTTAGTCATCCTTAATTAAAGTCAATTAGTATTCATTATTTATACAAGTGCAAATTTGTTGTCTAGCATGTTTATTTGTTCTAAAAGTCTTTTTGCCAATTATTGCAGAAATGTGGGGCCCACCATTACCATAAGAGGCGGGCCCCATGTCTGTACCATGGTTAGTTGCCCCTTAGGCAGCAAAAGGGAATACCAAATTGATAGAAGTTAATCTGGCATTTAGGGATGACACTTGCCTTTTGGAGAGTTCTTAAGCTTCTTGTTTGCCTTCACTATATATTGTCCCCTAGAAAGAATAAGGGCCTGTTTGGGTGGTGGTGAAATTTAAGCTCGTTTAATAAGCTTGTTTATATATAGAGCTTTTTCTCAAAGCTCTGAATCGGAGCTTCGATGTAAAAGCCAAAAACTGGCTTTTACTGTTTTCAAAAAGTGTATAGATGTTCCAGCCAAACAGACACGTTTAAAATAGAAGCGCATTTTGGCATCGAAAAGTGCTTTGGTGCTCTCGAAATGCACGGCCAAACAGGCTCTAAGGGGTTGCTATTTATAGGCATCTGCCTGCTCTGCCTACTGGGTTTGGGATAGCCTACTCTGGTTGCCTTGTTTGAGTCTTTTGGGTTCTTGGGGTTGGTTCCATGAACTTTGGTCTTTTGGGCGTGGCTGACTCGACAACAACTTGGTATGGGCTAGGCTTGGCTAGCACACTCAGGCTTCTCCTTACTGGGCTAATCTATTTTTTCTGATTATGGCAATGCCTGTTGGGCAAGCTTGACCACATGGGCTTGCGGTAGACTATCCGGGCTTTGGCTTGTCCACTCTATTTGGGTTGTCCTCCAATTGCATGGGCCTGGGATGGGAGCTGGGCATGGGCATCTTTGTTGTGCTATTTGGAGCAAGTGAGCAACCATGGACAATGCTAGCAGTCCTAGGTGTTCCATGGCCTTGGTTGTGTTGAGTCATGTGGCCCATCTGAAGTCTTGGATCTTTGCCATTTGATCTTTATCATCTTTTCATCTTGATTGTTGATCTTGCCTTTGTGCTTGATTTTAAGTGAATAGATCCCAACAATACTCTTTTAGAGATCCATTGAGTCTCTACAATCATAACTTGTCATGTTTAAGGGAAGTAATCATCTTGCTTAGGAAACTAGCACAAGCAATATGACAAGCATTGATAGCTCAAGTCAAGAATGTCTAAAATGCATCATTTTAGTTATCATCTTAAAGGTTACGTTGCATAACAATGTCTTAACTGTACCCTAGTTATTAGCTCTGAAGACAAGGAGTGTTCTATAGGAATAAAAGTAGATCAAGTTAATGACACCTTTGATAAGTACCGTGATTGTGAACTTCATGAGGATCCAGGTTAATTAATCAGCATTTGAGAGATTTGTCCATAATAGAAAACTTAGGGTTTTAGGACTTTCCACTGCTTGTTATAAAATTTACCTCACCATCAGTTCATTCATTCTTCTAACAAATTTCATAATTGAAAATGTTCATAATTCCCTCTTTGTTAGTTCCCTTACCCAAAAGACCCATTGTTTATAACTTTATATGCTAATATGAGGTTGGAAATCACTTTTGAATTATTCAAACTATGAGTTTGCTACAGATTTGTTTCAGTGGAATCAAGAATTTAGCGAAGAATCATCTATAACTGGCTTTCATCCTTAGCACTAGTGCTATAGAGTAGTTTTATGATCTCAAGTTGAAGGTCGATTATTTCAAGCTAGAGAGAATGATGGAGAACACGACAAGAGAAATGAGGGTAATGTATAAAAGTTAGGATTTATTTATTTTGCATATGTTAGGTTTATTTTATTTGGAATTATAGATATTTAATTGCTTAATTTGGGATTTAATATATGAATCAAGCAATCAAACAATCGATCAATTATTTCAAGCTAGAGAGAATGATGGAGAACTCGACCGGAGAAATGAGGGTAATCTATAAAAGTTAGGATTTATCTATTTTGCATATGTTAGGTTTATTTTATTTGGAATTATAGATATTTAATTGCTTAATTTGGGATTTAATATATGGATCAAGCAATCAAACAATTGATCAACTTGATCGTTGGTTTAGATTACTTATTTATTTTATTTAGGATTTTATCTACATGCAGTTGCATTAGGCTTTTATTTTGCATATCAATTTTCTATAATTTGGATAGCATGTCTGAAGGTTGTCAGTAGTTGTTAGCAAATTGAAAATTTATGAGTTGTCTGTATCTTTTTCTTGATTCATCATCTCCCTGAATCCTTCTTTCTTTTCTCCAATTGAGATGGTCCTATTTCTTTTGAAGGCTTCTCCTTCTTATTTGATCAAAGGTTTTCGGTTCTACATTAGAATGTGCATTGTCTTCCGGCTCCAATTCTTGAGAGAGATGACCAGATCCCTTGCATTTCATCTCTACCAATTTCTTACTAGTACATTAAGGATGGAACATGTGCGAGGGCTTGCATAAGGATGGCGTATTGAAACAGTTGTTGGTAGATTTGGTGTAATTTGTGTGGGTGAACTTAGGAGTTGTTTTGTTGACCTTGGAAGTACATATGTTTCCAGAAATATTCTATTAATTCTAATTGCTATTTATAAGTCTCCCTCAAGTCTCTCACAGCTTGCAATTATCCATGTAAAATTTAGGTTTCCAACATGATGTTCTCTTTTAGGCCTTGAATTCATAAAAAGAGGAAAAGAAAGGATGAAAAAAAGGAACAAATGAAAACGTTGAAAGAAAGAGAGAAATGACAAGAAAGAAAAAAAAAAGGGAATTGGTTTTGATCAATAAGTGCCTCCTTGCCAGAAGACTTACATATGAATCCATGCTGTTGAAAAAATTGTCATTAAAGCCCATTGCTTCAACAGGTGCACATATGAGCTCATCCTGTTTCGAAACATTTAGTTTGACTTTAGAGAAGTGTGTTGGATTAGAGTTCAAACTTCAATAGTGTTGCTTATCTCTAAACAGTTTATTATGTTTGACTTTGAGGCTATATGCAATGCAACTACTTGAAGACTTGCAACTGGGAGTCCTATCTAGTTCAGTACAACAACTCAGTTGCAGAGCCATCTTAATTCCACCTCATTTGATTCATCTTAGTTTGACTTAATCTGGTTCTGCCCATCTCAGGAAAGCACTTTTTACTACCACATAATTATTGAATTCAACAGTTACTTTCTTGGACTTATATGTACATATTTTGTCCAGGTTTGAAATTCGTAAAAAGGGTGAGCACTATGCATCAGAAAAAGTTTAAAAAACAAATGAACAAAGAAAAAAAAGAAGGGAGAGCTTGTGGATTTCCTGTGAATTTGTTCTGTTATCTATGAAAAATTGACAATTCTTATGCTCAGTGTTATCAAAACCGGACCGGTAGTTGAACCAGTCAGGCATCCGATTCACGGTCCAACCAGCTAGTTTAACCGATTTTTTTTTTGGATTTTTTTTTTAAAAAATACAACATGATTTTGAAAAATGTAAACCATAGATATTAAGTTAAATATATAGATCTTCAGTATAATAATATACTATTTTAATTTATCTTTTTATTTTGCTAATGATATTAATTTTTTTTTACTAGTGGACCGAACTGGGCTAGACTGGACTGGTCAACTGATAGTTCATGTTGAACCGGTCTGACTGGCCGGTCCAGTCCATTTTTGATAACACTGGTTGTGCTGTTTGATGTTCCAACATCCACCAAATTAATACAACTTTCACTTGCCTAGATGTGTATGCTTCACTTTTGTCATGCATAATTTTTCTATATTCTTGAAACTTTCAGTTACAATATAGTACTGTGTGCTTATCTTTGACTGCTGTGATTGTATTCACCAAAAGAATGCTTACTTGTCATCCTGCATCGTCTGAGGTCCTATAAAGTCTTGACATACAATCAAGAGCATTTTGTAACCACAGATTCAAAACATGGAATCTGAAATACAAGAGAAACAACGGCAAATGAGGGCTTTAGAGAAACACATAATGGAAAGCGGAGAGGCTTCAATGGCTAATGCTTCCCTGGTTGATATGCAGCAGGTAATTAAATTAATTTTTTGATTTCCAGTTTAATATCATCCATGCATTTCATTTTTTTTTTTTTTTTTTGCTTTTTGTTCCACTAATGATTCAATTCTAATTTATCTGGTTAAACAGACTGTTATGAAGTTGATGACTCAGTGCAATGAGAAGGGTTTTGAACTTGAGGTGAACACCTAATTCTGAAAATTTCTTGTGATATCTGTCTGCAAGAAAGATGTCTTTGTACTTGCATTCTGTAAATTCTGTTTCAAATATACATCACTAAGACTTGCTTGACCTGTTAACGTGATGTAATTATTTTACTAATATCTAATGGACATAGCAGGTCAATGTTCTGTGTCTATTGAATCAAATCTGTCAATGTGCATGTCATCTGAATTAATTTATGGTTGCAGATAAAGTCAGCAGACAATCGTATCCTCCAGGAGCAACTTCAAAACAAGGTAAATGAATGGAATATTTTTCTCTTTCTCTTGGTTTATACTTTATACCACTTATTCTGGATAAAAGAGGTTTTCCAGCAGTGCTATTTATGCCTTTGCATTAATTTAGTTTGCTTCATTGGCTTGGTTTGAACACGTCTTAATATTTTATCAATTTAGTCTATACACTTTGTTTGTTGACAAGACATTTCTTATTGCTGGCAGTATGCAGAGAACAAAGAGTTGCAAGAAAAGCTACTGCTACTGCAGCAGCAGCAGCAGCTTGATTCACTCAATAACTCACCATCAGCCTCTGGAGAGCATGCGTCTGAAGAGTATGTTGATGAATTGAAAAAGAAAATTCAGTCACAGGTGATTACTATCATAAACTAAAATTTTACTTGGAGAAAGAAAGTACAGTGTGTTGATTACAGCAGTTGAATTGATGCATTGGCAGCACATATATGCTAATTTATCATGGAAACTCTGTAGGGAGAGTCTGATCTGTGCATGCTATGTCTATGTAGTGTTAGACTGTTTAGCAAATTTTGGATTTTGCTGAGTTGGAAAATAATATTTTCTATGGTAATTTTTGCACCAAGTGGCAAGAGCTGATGCTTTTTGTTATTTGCACTATCAATTGTGTGTTATCTCATTATTAACATTCGTATATTTTCTGTTGCCTTGTCGTTTCTTGGTGATCCTTTATCGTCTTGTTTTTCTCCAGGAGGCTGAGAATGAGAGATTAAAGTTGGAACATGTTCAGCTTGTAGAAGAGAACAGTGGATTGAGGGCACAGAATCAGAAACTGGCTGAAGAAGCTTCTTATGCTAAGGAATTGGCTTCTGCTGCTGCTATTGAACTCAAAAATTTGGCAGGAGAAGTTACCAAGCTTTCATTGCAGAATGCAAGACAAGCAAAAGAACTTTCAGCTGCCCAAGAAATGGCATATTCAAGAGGCTCCCATGTTTATATGGGTGGTTGCAATCGCAAGCATTTTGAAAGCAAGTTCGATAGTGGTAAATTGGGGAGGAAAGGTCGGCCTCCTAGCAGAGGTGGCGAATCTCCAAGCACAGTATATGATGATGCTGAATTCTGGAATCTTGATCTTAATGATATGAAAATGGAGTTACAGGCACGGAAACAAAGAGAAGCTGCACTCGAGTCTGCTTTAGCTGAGAAAGAGCTTGCGGAAGAGGAGTACAGAAAGAAAATTGATGAAGCAAAGAAGCGAGAAGCTTCTTTGGAGAATGATTTAGCAGGCATGTGGGTGCTTGTTGCTAAACTGAAGAGGGCTGGAGGTGTTACTCTTGAGGTGAATGCTAATGACAGGTCATGTGAAGGAGTGAACCTTGCAAGTGATTTGAAGGAAAGTAACCACGATGGCAGAGACGTCCTCTCTGATAGACAAGTATCAGATGACTTGACAAAGTCGCTTGATGAACCAGATCCAAATACTGAATTGGATCCTTTAGTTGTTCAATTAAAGGTAAGGATTTATCTTGAACTTTTTGTCTAGGCACCCATGGTGGTCTATAGAACATCTATGGTTCTGTGTCTGAACTTTGATTCCAAGTATCCATCCTTGGCTAAATTTCTTTACAGTTTGGATATGCAGATATCACCTTTAAATTTCTTAGTTATGTGAAATTTATTTCATTAACTCATTGAACTGGAGTATCAATGACTAAATTGAAATTATGTATGGATATTTTGTAAAATAGCCTGTGTTCATTACATGCAATCAATACTGCAGTGATTCTTGTGATGAACTAACAGAACTTTAAATGGAACTAATTATGGCAAATAATCAAAAGTTTCATAATCAGCTTATGGTCTTTAGAAGGAATTGCGACACTGAAGAACATTTTAATATATCAGAGAATAATGTCAGAAAAGAAAAAGTGGGATTGTTGTACAACATTTTGGGAGCTGACATACTCTGGCATTTATATGTTGGATGGTTACTTAATTGCATTATATTGCATTCCAGCTACTTGATGATTTCTGTAGTTTATATTAGCAGTACATGGTGATGAAACTTTTTACTGTTATTTATTACGTTATGCTTGTTAATGAGTCATTATGGTGGATTTGGTCAATTTCATGCTAAAGATTGAAAGAGAGGAGTTGGGTTGATACCCTAACCTGTACAGCCTTAATTATGGATTTCTGTTTTTCCATTTGTCCAGGCTCGGATGCGTGAAATGAAGGAAAAAGAACAGGAATCACTGGGAAATGGGGATGCCAATTCTCACATCTGTAAAGTGTGCTTTGAAGCACCAACTGCAGCAATACTTCTCCCATGCCGGCATTTTTGCTGTAAGAAATCAAATTCATCTTTTCTTATCCGTCTTCTTCTTTTCTTTTTCCCAGTTATGATGTATTCGGTGCTTGGAAGCTAAAAAACTTTTATCTTATGTGTGCAGTGTGTAAGCCTTGTTCACTTGCTTGTTCAGAATGTCCGATATGTCGGACAAAGATTGATGATAGGATCATTGCTTTCACATCGTAATCACGCGTAAGTGTGGGTAGCTTGCTTCTATTGTGCAGCTTTGTTATTAAACTGGGGAATTTTCATGTGATCCAAACTCTTGCCTTTCCTATCTTGGGGACTCTTTATGACAAGAGCAAAAAGTTTCTTAGAAGTTTCAGTACCTGGCATCCAAAATCGTTATTTCTTGGCTGTCAAGCCACTACTTCTAATGTTTTTTTTTTTTTTTTTTTTCAGAACAAGTTTCTAATGCCATTTTTATTCTCTGCTGCTTCAGGGGATAAGCTGGAAGTTCTGCCATTTACATGTTTTCTGTGTAATTTTCTTTTATCAGTGCAATTCTTTTATTAATTTCATGTACGTAATTTTTGTCCATAAGGGATCTCAGTATATTTCTCCCTAAAGGGGCTGTAAAATAGGAAGCCGAGTGGAAGTTTCAATTTGATATTATTCTTGTTCTAAGAGAAGGATGAGAAGCTTCAGCTCCAAATTAGTGCTTCCTGTTCAAAATGTAAAAGGAAATGTTTTTATTTCTTTCATACTTTGCCATGTATGTAACGATGTAGAATTCATTGATAATGTCAACCATTTTTATGTGCTTCTTGTTCTTTTCTACCTACTCTTTTAGTTATCAAAGTATGTAGACGACAGTATAGTATGTCATGCTTCTGTTATAATGCCGCTTT
>JAYJMB010003123.1:0-14447 GCA_036873735.1 Pouteria campechiana
GTACATACAATGGTTGTCTTTAATCATTTCTGAGATGATAAACTTCTTCTAACTAATTTCGAGATTTGAACAACTTACATTTCAATTTCTAAGTGATGTCCTTACAATGTTTCTAATAATTGCTGAATCTGAGCGTGCGATCAAAAAAGTGCCATGTGATGCCGGTGGATGCTTCGAAAATTCTACAAGGTAAACTACTGAAGCAGATTTAGTGCAGGTTTACGAAGATCCCTATTGGATCAATGCCTTGATTGTTCTCCTTTAAGCCCGATGAGTTGGAAGTAGACTCATGAAGTGCAATCAAAGCAGCAACTAGACCAGCATTGCCTGATATGCTAGGCTCTGTATACGTAGATGCATTACGCATGTCAAGGAACTTGTCATCCTTATCTGGGCCAGCGACCATAGCTCCTGTTAGCACATTTGGATTATGATTTTCGGAGTTGAGCCATCTGCTCCCTTCAGCGCAAGAATAGTGTTGGTTGTCCCCAGGGATTGATGCCGCTCTGTGGTGTACGTGGGTTGGGAAATTGTCCCCATGACCCACCATGTAGCTCATCTTCATTGGGTTATTCCCTAGTATGTAATCCGCCTGAAACAAGTAAAGCAAATACACTTTCTAATCAGGTTTGCAACATGCGATTGCTGCATGCAATGGATGTCGTTGTATCATCTCTAAAGCCTGCTCTTTAGTGGCGAAGAGAAGTCTCAGAAAAGTAGTTCAGATGAAGGATTCTACAGATCATGCATTTCTGGACAACCATACTGCTGTTTCTACTGTAGGCTCATTTGCTGGGGTTGTTTTGATTGATCAATGCATCAGCAAATCTCACACAGTACACCATTGATACATTGGTGCACTTACTAATACCTTATCCAATTAGATCTTTCGAGGTTTTGTATTCATACTTTTTAAGATGTTCTATTGAAATCATGCCAATGAACTTGCCTGGGATGAAGAGAATCTCTTCAACATCTGCAGGGAGAATGACTGGGTGCCGCAGCTTCTTCCAGAACTCTTCATACTTTCAAGATAGTCGTTGTATAATTTACTCAAAAATGCTGCAGTTGCTGCGAACTGAAGTGGGCCTTTTTGAGCTGGCCTTAAGAGGATCAACCCACCTGTACAATTAAGACAAAAATGCAGAATAGTCCACACTCAGCACATAAATTAGGCCAAATAGAGAGCCTCTAAACATACATAAAAGAAAAAGAGAAACAGAGTTACACAAGTGAATTCACAATATTCATTTGCATTTTACCTGGTGTGATGTTGAAGTTGTGATGAAGAGAGAGATAGGAGCACATGAGCTTGTCTGTCATATCCGAGCTTATTTTTAAAGTGTCTTGGTATTGGTAGCCAGGATCATGGAAATATCTTAGTCTTGATAGTAAAACCTAAATTAAAGCAGAGATAAACTAGAGCTCAAACAGAGAAATTCATGATCACATAAATAAAGGTTGGTGCTGTTTCTAAGATTAGGACCATGGTTGGATGCAGAAATGTATCCCATTGCTAAGGCTCCATTCAATTGAGAGGAAACAACAGCAATGGGTGGTCCTCCAATGTTGTAGTCTTGTTTGTATCAAATCCAAGTTGGAAAAATTGTTAGGATTCTAGGCCATTGATATGAATGCCAAGGAAATATTATTTTTGGATCACGGCTTTTAGATTGGTGAATGAAACTGAATTTGATAGTGCAACCAAACATGTTTTCTGTCAAGATTACCGCAACAGCTGGGAGCTTGTTGTTCCAGTAAAAGACTCCTGAATCAGTAGCCAGTTCATTGTCCATGGCTGATTTGAACATATCAGTCGCATTTCTCAGGTACGAATCATTCCCAGTGGCAAAATACAACCACACTCCTGCCCAGGCCAATTCATCGTGGTAACCAGAAGAATTGTAGAACATCTGTGCTTCAGCTCCACATGTTTCATCAGCAGTGTAAATTCCCATGTTGTCCTTAACTGTTGCAAATGCAAGCAGCTCTTCTGCTGCCTGGACTAATTTCTCAGAGTAATCTTTTTCATTCCTGAAAACCAAGGATGCAGATGCTAATGCGGCGGCTGTTTCTCCTGCTAAATCAGACGCAGATTTGTTACACCTTGAAACAGGCCGTTCGTATTCCATGTCTTCAGGTCTTTGCCAACAATTGATATCATTTTCCGCACTGGCATTGGTAGTACTGCCAACCTAGAATTACAATAAAAGAAAATCAAAATTCTAGATTGGAGCATTCATTGCCACATCCAAGCATCAAACTGGAGAACTTGATATACATAAAGCATCAAGCAACTACCATCTACTGTTGTGATTTTTGAAGGGAACTACAATTCTTGAACTTGGATGTGGCAGCTGACAACAAAGTCAAAGAATGCCAGAGTTTGTCAGGAGAACTAGCTGCCTCCTGAGTCCCTACTTTTTATCCATCAGATTAACGAAATATATAATGCCAGTTAAGAAACGAGTCTGCACTTGAAGCAATCAGGTTCTGGGCTGAAACTGAAAAAGAAATTCTCAGTTGAGGAAAGAAGCAATCGCACAAGCAATAATCACTTGCCTGAGAATATAACACAGAAGAGGTTGAATTTGAAGGAAGGAAGGTTTTATTCAAATAATCGCTTCCCCATCTGATAATGTCCTTGATATGATCAAGCTCGTTGATAGCAGCATACTTTTGACGGTATTCAATCACTGACCAACTCAACAGAGTGACAGTATAAGCCGTAGGAAATCCGAACTTGACATTATTGCCTGAATCATAAAATCCACCAACAAGATCCACAACTCCCTCGCTTGAATTCCCATCATGCAATCCTGAATCCGAACGAAAATTCACAGAATGGTTCTTAGGTAACGGCCCAGCTGCAAAACACAAAAAAAACAAAAAAGTTCTTCACTTAATCTTCATGGTGGAAAGATGGAAAAAAACATTACGGATTTGAACGTCAAAAGAAGAGGTTACATTTCTGGGCATCGAAGAAATTGAGTGCTTGGTTTACGGCAAGTGCAAGATCCTTGGAAGACTTGACATGGGCATGCTTGTGAGGCAAAAATCTCAACAACAGGACTGTTCCAATGATAAGTGCTACTACCACCAAGATGAATGCATAGATGAATCGCTTGAATGTCTGCTTATCCGTAATAACTAGATTGAAATCGACAGACTTTGAGTAATTAGAGGGAAGCGACTCGTATGGTTCGTAGATGGGATGTAGGCCAAAGTCGATCTCGATGGAGTTCCAACGGCTGGCGGATGGAAGAAGACGATGGGCCTCCGAAATTGAGTGAACATAACGTACTTCCTCCATGCCGCCCGTTGTCGAAGCCTGCAATGGGAATTCCCAGAAGAAATCGATTCCTATATGGAGGGGAGAATGCCAAGGAAGCATACGAAGGTAAGATTACCAAAGTAACCTTTTGTGCTAACCGATGATGAGATTTTAATATAATATTGGCAGTTGGATATCTTCATATATGAATTAACTAACTACATGATTTTCAGTTTTCTATTACTAAATCTGCAAAGACGTTGACTACATTCGTACTTTAAAGAGATGAGGCTTTAGAGCCAAGTAAAATATCAAGGGCAGTCTGGGTATTTAGAAGGCCTACACAGCACAAAAGCGGCAGAAAATGGCAAAACCGAAGAAGGGAAGCCATTTCGACGGTTATTACAAAGCATGTGTTTCGTCTTGTGCCCGAGCTTTATGTGTTGGCGTGAGTTTGAATTTGCACCGAGATAAAGGGAGGATTGCTGAGTTGACTCGTCACACGAGTACGACTGAGCAACGGGTTAATCTATACTCCATGGATCCATGTTCACATGTTCTACGCAGTTATATATGTATAAGTTCACTAACCTTTTTTTTTCTAACTTAAAGCTTTCATAAAAAAAAAAATTACAAACGTTGATTTTTATACAAGCCCAATTCATTGACAGATACTGATTGGATATATGCCATTAATAGATAGAGAATTTATTTTAAAAGGATTATTATTTGTTTTTTAATTAAATCCATTGCTTAAGTATAGAATGCACATTTGTATTAATATTTGAAGAAAATATATTAATCAAGCATTCGTGTGGCCACATCATTTGAAAATATACATTTGAGCACTTTATAACTAATCTCCCTAATTTTTCCATGTGCAATGAAAAAAATTGTGGGGCATTTGCAAGTATATGTACACTTGTTACCCACAATTAAAATTTTGTTATATTTTAAATTATTTATAAAAATCTAGATTTTATTAAAATGTTTTTTAAAAATACTAAAATTTTTAGTTTTCACTCTAGAAGGTTTAGAGGACTTATATATATACGGTTTATTAATTTGAAAACTAATGTTTTGGAATTTTTTAAAATACTTTAATAAAATACTATTATTTTTGTAAATATTTGTGAAAGTACAATTATAGGTTAAAGTTATAAGGACATCTGCAAATTACAAAAATAAATCGTTTGAATTTTGTTAATAAAACATATGATCATCACTTTCATGCTATTGCTGGTTACCTTCCATTGTTCACTCTCATGTTTGTACGTGTCGTCTTTGATGCATCACAATATTTCAAATTGGAGTTTGCTAACGTCAGAACTTCTTAACTGAAACGAGTTGGACAAGAGGCCCAATTCTAGAGAGGGGTGCCCCAACGAAGTGTGAAGGTAAGCAGAGCCCACATACATTTACGTATTAATTAATTTATTAATTTAAAATGCTATTTATTTATTTTATACTAAAAATCAATTCGATTAAAGTCTCAGAGAAGCCGGCTAAAGAAAATAGTCAGGAAAATATTTTAACCATTAAAATTGCTTTGGAGTCCTAAATAGTCCTTATATTTATCCTCTTCATGGACTTTACAGCAGACAGTCATAAAATAAATAAAAATCTTTTTATTTTCACTAAACGATAAAAAATAAAAATCAATAAAAGAAATATATGTAGCAAAGGAAGGGAGTAAAATGGTTAGTCTACTTCGCGTGACCTGGTCCTTCTGCCAAAACCATTAATCGGTAGGAATGATAACGAAGAGCAGCGGCAAGGACGATGACACAACGAATGGTGGGTCCAGCTTGGATGGTCTGGTCCCATTCAGAACGATGCCCTAAAATGAGCGACCCATCTTCCAGGGTGACAGTTATAAGCTCCCTGAGCCTGGAATTGTCTAACGTGCGCCAGGGATGCTCTTTGATCACCCGTGCCCGCGCGAAGCAAGCCAAGCCCTGAGTATTTTGGATTTTGGTCTTCTTCTTATTCTTCTTGGAGAAGAGATTGAGAGATTGGTCGGTGTCGATGTGGTTTTTGTGCGTGTTCTACCACAGGCTTCTCGACTACAGGCGGCCGGAAGTCGAAGCTCTTGCTGAGCTCTTCGGCGCTTTCCCCGATGCACCTCAGGAGGACCGGTTGTCGCCCTCATGGTCTCTCCAATGGAAGCTTCCCCTGGACCACCACCCTGATTCTCCTTTCCATTTCGTCTCTCTCCCTTCCGAAGAAATCGCGCGCAAAGTCGCCAATCGAAGTGCGTCCTTCCTCCTCGTTCTCATAGCCCTTGTTTTCTCGTTGCTTTTTGATGTCAAATGCCGATTTCTTGGTTAGTTTCTAGCTTCTTTCTTCAAAGTCACTCCGCGTTTTAGTGTTAAGCGGTTCTGTGAAACCAAAACAAATCTTGGGCATTTCCCATGTCGGGCTGCCTTGCTTATGCAGTCGATTCGAGATCTCGACTCTAGCTACAGTAAGATACTGATTCATGCCTATGCTTTTGAGTCCTAGGAAAATGCCGGTTTGAGGAGGTGGGGAATTTCGCACAGTGGAACCTTTAGTTCGGTGATCAGACCATTAATGCCTCCTAATTTTGTGGTAGATTCCGACTTTACCATTCTTGAGTCTGATTTACTGTTGAATGTGAAGCATTTTGCATGTGGTAGTGGAGATATGGAGAGAAGGTGGACGAGTGGCACTGGTTTTACATGCAAACCTGCTATTATTATTATTCTTCTTTATTCTTGATAGTACTTAGAATCTAAACTGGGTCATTTAGACCACCATGATGCACTTTATGCCTCTGTGCAATTGTAACTCAGATTTCTTGTGTTGGGAACAGTACTATGTTGTAAAGTAGAAGTCAATCTATGCCAAAACAGTGACTAGGACAAGTTGAATATTCCCTTTTTATGCTTGTATTCAAAAGTTTTAGCATCTATTAATTATTAATAGTTATAAAGTGTAGATGTCATTCTATAGCTTATGCATCTTTTGATTCCATCTACACATCTGCATGGATATGCTGAGGTCTGAGCTTTTCCATGTCCTTTGTGTGAGAAATCTTGTATTTGTTTGGGTGCCATGCCAGCAAGCATGTTTTCGTCCAGCCCATATAGATGCCAATCAGTGGCTTATTCAAATTTGTGGCACTTATAGCATATTCAATGAATGTCATGTCTGAGCTTGCACACAGAACTGGAAGTTATCCTATGCTGATATGTTTTCTATTATTCGAGGCTCAGTTTCTTCTGAGCATGCCCATTCAGCTCTTTCTAGAACTTTCCCTTTCTTCTGCTTGTATTGTTTTTATTAGATTGTTGCTTCATTTCTCAACAAAATTTAGAGAGTGCATGTATCCTTGAAGATTTTATTACCACACTTAGTGCACTTGCATGGGATTGCACTTGCATGGGATTCTCTGATAATCCAACAACTGATAATGAAAGTGCCATTTTTGAATTAAAAAAAAAAAAATCTCAGGCATTCTGGTAAAGGGAATTTATGAACTTTGGGGCGAAGGGAGCAGCTATGAAGAATTGGAAGAGGCTATAAAAGGTTATCCTGATGAAAGGAAGTTGCCATACTTGGCGTCAGAAAGCACATTTCGGATCACTGCTGACAGCTTTGGCAAGGTTCTCAGCCTTCAAGAGCAAAACGAACGTATTCAGGCTCTTACCTACATACCATTTAAGGTTGGTGTTCAGTTGTTTGTCTTGTCTGTTTGAGTAAAATCAACTGGATTAGCTTCTTGATATGAGGAAGTGGATTCCCGTGGGCAAGGGCTCACTTACAGAATAATGAACATGCTAATATTAGATTGATTGCCTGGCATGGACCTGTTGTTGGGCTTTTGGGACATTGCATGAATGGGTGCAGTCCAATTTGTTATTAAACCTGAAACTCAGCCCCCAACCTATAGTTGCTAAAAGCAGGCTGGACTTTGCTCTGCCAGGCCAGTTCCCATCTGACCATTTCTTCCCCTTCTCCAATATGAAGCAGCAGTGTATCATATTCTTGAATTTTTTACATATTTGATTTTTTTTTCCTCGAAATGTTTCTTCTTTTGCTTTAGGTGTCAATATTTTCAGCTTTGTTGGAGTTGGACATGTTTGGTCCTTTCTTGTTCTATTTTACAGAGTCAGATTCACAGTTTAAAAGATTATCTGAAACTGATGTGTCTCTGCGTACATGCTACTTTTGCCTATTAAAAGGAAATACTACTATATTAGCCTAAAACGACCCAATATGGGCAATGCAACTTGTTCTTGAGATTCTGCATGATTTGTCAAACATTTTTATAAACTATCCTTGTTTTTTTATGAAGTTGGGTATATTTTTCTCAGGGTCGTGTAAATTTACGAAACCCAGATCACCGTTTCTGGCTTATGGAGACTGATGATTATGGGTCAAACAATGGCCTACCACCAGTTGCCCACAAGAGAATATTTTTTGGCCGTGAGGTTGGGGCTGCAGATAGAAAGCTTTTACCAACTTACCAATTAAAAAGTCGCACATACTTGGGTCCAACAGCAATGGATGCAGAATTGGCATTTCTTATGGCTAACCAGGCCTTGGCACAGTCAGGGAAATTAGTTTATGATCCTTTTGTTGGCACTGGGAGCATTCTTGTTGCTGCTGCACATTTCGGAGCAATGACAATGGTTTGTAGATGTGTGAATTTATTTTATTGGCATCTTATTTAGTAAATTAATATGAATGTCAGGATGCAGACATTGCAATGACTCATTGGAGATCTTTCTGTAAGCTAATATAGAAAAAGAAAATTTCAGGGTGCAGACATTGACATAAGAGTGGTGCGAGATGGCCGTGGCCCTGAATGTAATGTTTGGAGCAATTTTGTGCAGGTAAATTTGTATTGCTATGCATTCAATTTGACAGATGCAATTTTCGTGAAGTATTTGCCTTGTTTAAGTAGAAATCAGTATTCAGTGATTGATGATAAATTTTACGAATAAAAGCAGAGCCACATAGGTTGAGGAGTTTCATGCTCTTTTTATTATCTGAGGCATGTGTGATTCCAGAATTACATCCATGTGAGAATGATAGTTACATAATTGCCTTATTTCCCGTTTGAATGATAGTTACATATATGTCTTTTCTCCCTGTTGAAGTCTTTCATATCTTTCATCCTTCTGTTGAGTGATGCCAACTCAGGATGATTGCCTTGCAATAATCTTATGATGGTTTTCACTTTCACAGGTAAAGACGGAAGTTTGATTCCTGAGAAATGAACTTCTTTACTTTAATGTTGAGATGCCTAAGCTTCTTGAAGTGACTTCAATGCTGTTCAATCAAGAATTTCTGGATTAATCACTTTTCATTTCATTTCTTCTTATAGTATGGTTTACCAATGCCAATCTCTCTTTTGAGGGCAGATAATAACCTTCCTCCTTGGCGTCCTGGTCTAAAAGAGGTCTGCTTCTGTACCCTATACTTCTCCTGTAACCCTGTTTGATTGTCTGCATGAAACATCTATTGCATGCTTCAAAACATCATGCGATTCAGTAAGAAATTACTGATACATGATGGTGCCCTAAAGAAAGAAATATGTTATACCATCTGTTTGTTTCATAGACGAGACACTGACTTTCCTAAAACTTACACATTTTTTGCTTCATTGTGCACACTGTCCAATATTTTGGAGCTACTACAACAACCCAAGACCTATTGAGAGAGGTTGGTGTTTTTATTCATGGGCCTTACATGTGGCTTTGAACAAGAGGAACAGTTGTTTGGAAGATATATTTGTTAGTCCAGAAATGAAAATGTTATAGATGCAAGCATCTTATAAGATGTCCTTGATCGCTTGCCATCACATCTGCAAGAGTTGCTTCCCCTTCTGTCATGATTTTCATGAAGAACCTTGCTGAGCTAGATGGGTAAGCAAGTGGCATGAGTGCCTGTTGATTGTCATTCCGTTGTGTGTGTGTCTGGCTGGTGCCAGCATGCACAGGAGCTCTTGAATGACCTTTGTAATCACGAGACCTGTCTCTTTTATCAGTAGCCAAATATTATCTTATTTTCCTTAAAAACTATTTTCGGGCAAATATCTAGAGATGGAAATTGCTTTTCTGTACTTCACTGGTGTCTTAGACCTTAAATGTTGCACAAAACTTGCAATTGTGAATATCGTCATTGTAATTGCTCATTTATTTCTGCATTTTGCCACACATCAGGTGTTTGATGCAATAATCTGTGACCCTCCCTATGGAGTTCGAGCAGGGGGGCGCAAATCAGGCGGTAGGAAATTATTGAAGGGTGCTGTTGAACCTTACACTGTTCCTGATGATAAGAGGAGGGATCACATTCCTTCAACTGCTCCTTACAGCTTAGCCGAGTGCATGCATGATTTGCTTGACCTAGCTGCCAGGATGCTGGTTATGGGTGGGAGGCTTGTATTCTTCTATCCTGTAGTAAGGGAAGATGGCAGCACTGATGCACAGTTCCCAGGGCATCCTTGCTTTACAATGGTTGCATCTTGTGAACAGATCCTCAGCTTGCGCTACAGTCGTTATCTATTAACGATGGTTAAGACAGGAGCATACAGCAAAGGAGTTGAGGAATCGGCCAAGAAAAGGCATGTGGAGTTCAAAGAAAACCATCTCAAGTGGTTAGAAGATGGTAACCTTCACGCAGCTGTGTTCAGCCCAGCTGAAACCTTAATGGACAGTGGACAGGCCAAATCGAAGTTTGACAGAGATTTAAAGCCAAAGTACAGGGGGAAATACGTGTAGGCGTGAGCTCCTTCACGAAAATTTCTAGCTGTTTTAATTGCTTAATTAGGGCAATTGGTTAGCATCACACATGTGCAGTTTTTTATCCCATTGCATCTGGGTGTGCCATTTCCATTTTTGTATTGAAGCATGGTTCAGCTAGCTATGATTCAGGTGGCCACCCTACTCAAACGCTGACATGCTACTAAACTACGGAACATCCAAAATTTTAAGGTTCTTGCCGGAGATGTGTGAAAGTTGAGTGAGCCTGAAAAGATGAAAACCTGCAAATCAGACAAATGGATGTCCATCCACACGAGGTTAGGAATACTTTGGATTATCTAACCCATCCGAATTTGTGTGTTTGCAACCAATCTATGCTGGGCGCTGTCGGTAGGCAATTTGAATTTGGCATACATGTAAGGGGAGTGGTCCATCTGCTCGTAGACGTGATACTATTGACACTCACATCTTTGACGTGAATGTAAGCAATCAGGCTTTTATTTTTCCCTTAATGTACGCCGCACATATTGAAGCGTTCTTTGGATTTCACCACCCGCATATTGAGAAGGAAAGGCGCGTTGAACTGCCAAAAGTTATGGCATCCAGGATGGTCTTCAATGTGGAAATTACCACCCCGGGGTGTTCGCATTGGTAAAAAATTTTCCAGCGCTCCTACTTGCACCGAACATGTATTCAGCACTTTTTGGGATTCTACCTTTAACTGAGTTAAAGCAATGACAATTGACATTTCCCTGCTCGTGCATCAGACGCGGCAACTTCTTTCAAACGTTAGGAAATGTGAAAAGGCCGTATCTTTTATTAATAGAGAATTACACGGTCCACGATAACACGCTTTGCAATGCCTGCACTCTCCATCCTGGCCATGTTCAGTTGGGGATAAAACGTGGTGACAAGATAGCGCCCGGACTGATTGCATACGGTTGGAGATGGAGACCAATGCGTCTGTACGCAAATGGAAGGGAACATATTTAGAATTGCTTGCTCAAAAAAGGACAGCTGCGCATTTACAGAAGCTTGAGGCGCATCTGCTGTGATGGTGTGGCCTTTCAGAATACTTCCAAGCAACTTGAGAACTCCACCTTCTCTATCTTCATGTCTTCGTCAACCTAAAAATGACGCAAAGGGACAAGGATTTATTAAATGCTTGTCACCACTCGAATATTCCAAGCGATTCACACGCAATGGAAACGGATTTTAAAATGAAGCTGAGTTCGTTTCCTAGGCCACAAAAATCCCTTTTCACCGTTTTAATTTCTTTCAGAAAATACCTCCATTAATTCTCTCTCTTACCTTAAAGATGCCCACTCCAAAGAACCGCACCATTTCCCCTGTAGGAGCATGACCCTTGAAAGGACCCTCCATGAAGGCCCAATGCCTGAACTTGTACACAATCACAGGTGGCCCCGAATACACGAATGATCTCCAAGGCGAACCCCCGTGGAAAAGTCGTCGTGAACGCCTGATGAGAAGATTCTGCTGTTTCCACAGCCGGATCGTAGCCTCGCAAGCTCTTGGGCAATGAAGTTTGCTGCAGAACATTGTAGCCACCAAGTTTCACAAGCTCTTCCAGTGACCGGGCAGGCCCTCCTGCATTGTACGTTTTGCACATGATATCATTGTGACAGGATCGCTAGTGATTGTGATTCAGAAACAACAATGACAACTGCCCAATTTTCAAGCTTCAATGGTCAGGATTACCCCTAAAGGCATGTGTGTTGGGGGACATGTTGGATCCAGGAAACGTGATCAAGAAAAAGGGTATCTGTAATACCATTGAGGCTAAGCGTATACTTTTTGAGGTTGACGGTTTTGTAATCCTCCAACTTTACTTTGTGGAAGATCTCCATTTCCCATGTCTTAACAAGGTGTTGAATCATCTCTTCTAGTGACCCCTTTGGCCATTCCTGCACAAAAATGGAACCAAACAATAGATAAGTAAGTTGAGAGAGAGAGAGAGAGAGAGAGAGAGAGAGAGAGAGAGAGAGAGAGAGAGAGAGATGCCTTTGTTCTGCCTTCTTCGAACAGTTTGTTGACTACATCGTAATTTGGAGGGGCGCCAAGTCTCCATTTAGTGTTCTTTTCTCCCTCTCCATGTACATGAGACCAATACGTATCACCCACAGCTGCCTCAGGAGTTGAAGCCATCGAGAGAGAGAGAGAGAGAGAGAGAGAGAGAGAGAGAGAGAGAGAGAGATGGAGAGAGATGGAGAGTTGTGATAGGCCTATATATCTATACATAGGCAAAAGGGAGGTGAAATGGTGGGTGGGCTATTATCTTCCAAAAGTAATTATTTAAAAGTTGCAGGAGAGTGGCTAACACAAACGTCTGAATCCCTTCAGCCCGCCAATTTCAATATCCAAATACCTATCGTGTTACAAATAGTCTGAAAATAAGACTGATCCATCAGCATAGTCTTCTATATATTTGAATTGTTTTAGACGGCAGCAAGGAAGAAAATTCATTTATGAAATGCCGACAAACCAATCTCTTCCATTGAGAAGGCTCCATGCGGTAGTGGCGTACAAGATAGAAATGTGAGAAAGACTAAAGAATTCACATGACGAAAGGCAGAATCAAATGCAAAATGTTTGAGGAATGGGTGGCTAGTCAAAGGTGGAAAAAACACTGGGTACAAATAGGGTCAGGTTATACCGGGTCAAGGTAATCTCCTATCATTAGAAACCCAAACCCAATGTTGTCGAACTCCATTTTAATGTCTAATTAGGTCCGACCGGTTCAACCGTGGGTTCTTATTATATATTATAATATGAATAATTATAGATGAGAAATTTGGAAGATGGATTTTCGCTTCTTGAATCATTTCAAGCTAAATCACTAGAGAGAGACAGAGACAGAGAAAAGTCGTCCAGGAAGCCATGGATCAAAAGAAGCCCAATAAAATTGGTGAGATTGTCAAGCTTCAATAGATCCTCAAGAAATGGAAGAAGCTTGCAAATGAACCAAAACCATGCGGAAGCCGAAGCAGTGACAGGGGCATGAAAATCATCAAGAGGACGTTGTCCTTTTTGGGATAAATAAATCCCTCTTTGTATAAATTAAATGAGCAATCACAAATCCAATTAACCAAATAATTAAACCCACAAACACAAAAGAATTTTTACGTGGAAAACCCCTTAATGTAAAGAAAAAAACCATGGGACCTAGTCCAGTTAGAAACTTTCACGATGAAATAATAGGATCATAAGATATGTTCTTCTTTAGTAAAAGCTAGAGGATTCTAACATCACCACAAAGATGAATCTTAACAATTTAACAAAAAATAACAAGGATAGATCTCACCAAGCAGAACTGAAAACTGAATGAGAAGAGGTTGAAATCGTCTCTCCTAAATCACTTGTTTGATGGCTTGAAGAATGCAGCAATCTTTTTCTCTGATTTCAGAAACTTGGAGAAGAAGGATTTTTGGAACCCATAAAGAGACCAATCCTAAAGCTGCCATACACACCTCTTTTTCAGATTTTATTTTTGGTCATATGCGAAAGGGTTTCCAAACCCAATTGCAATATTGTTATGCGTTGTGCGCGTGGGAAGTTGGGGGCTCCACCTCCACGTAGACATGCCTCTACATGGGAGGAAAAACAATATTGCCCAACAAATCTCTCCCTTTTCGACTATGTGGAGGGTTCCATAAGACTTGCTATGTCTCTATATGTCATCAACTTCTCATTGATTACTATCTTTGTCGTCATATCTGAACCATTATCATCGATATGGATTTTCTCAGATTGTAGCAACTTCATCTCTAGCATATCCTGAATCTAATGATACCAAATTTGGGTATGTTTAGACCTTAAATGGAACATAGGATCTTTGCTAAGATGGATAGCGCTCTGACTGTCACAATGTAAAATATACTTCTTTTGCTTTATACCTAATTCTCTGAAAAACTCTTTCATCCATAGTAATTCCTTACTTGCTTCAGTAATGGCAATATACTCTGCTTCAGTAGTGGACAATGCAACACACTTCTGTAATTTAGACTGCTATGATACTGCTCCCCATAAAAATGTCACAAAGTAACCTTAAATAGAATTTCTAGAGTCAACATCACCAACCCAATCTGCATCTGTGAATGTCTCAAGTATAGGTTTACTAGTATCAAAATATAAACAGATTCTAGATGTACCTCGAAGATATCTGAGAATCTATTTTACTACTTCCCTATGCTCTTCGCTTAGATTTGAGAGAAACTAACTTACCACACCAACTGCACAGGTGATATCTGGCCTTGTACATACCATAGCATACATCAAACTATCCATCACGGCAGATGTATAATGCACATGTTTCATCTCTTCTTTCTTTTCTTCACTTGTAGGACATTGTTGAGAACTCAATTTGAAGTGACTTACAAGTGGAGAACAAACTAGTTTCGCCTTGCTTATGTTGAATCTTT
>JAYJMB010003124.1:0-14447 GCA_036873735.1 Pouteria campechiana
CATAACATAATTGCATAAGAACTCAAATATCTAAGTATAAAAACGTATCTTATGAGTGAATGAAATCCACTCATCATGTATGGTGTGTTGTAAAATAAATAATAAAATAGTAATGTGCATGAAGGATAAAACTGATAAACTAACACACACAACTAATACAATTTTTATAGTGGTTTAGGAACCCTATCCCTACATCCACTCTTTCAAGAGCATACACTCATTGTGCTTTGGGTTCCACTATATCCCACATAATGGAAATACAATAGTACTCCAAGTACTCTTCTATATTCTAACTCTAGGAGGCATAAACATAGTGCTTCTAGGACATTTTTGATTTTCTTGAGCTCACTAGGAAACTTACTAGTTTCTAATATCACCAGCAAACTTGATGGTTTTTTAGAGATCACTGCCAACTCTCTAGTTTTCATATTAGCCAGAAAACTAGTACACTTTTACAAAGTGTTCCATTTAAACATAGGGGATGATGAAATCTTTTACAACTCTAATAATATAAAAGAATATTTCCATAATGTAAAGAGAATGACCACTAAGAATATAAAGGTTGAAGCTTATGGATAGAAAACTTAAGGTTTAAGCTCCTACCCATGGGTGGAAGGATTTGCATAAGGTTAATCATATTTAAAAAGCTTTCCTTCACCACTTTTGAATTGTCTAACTCATTTCTTTAAATGGATTCTCAAAAACTTGATTATTGCAGAGGAAAAGGTTAGGATTGATGTAGGAACGAGAGCAACTTTGAATGAAGAAGACCGTTGTGATTTCTTTCATTAGAGTTATTACAACGTCGTTTATTTACAGAGAGGAAGATAAGCTATTGTTGAAATGTATTTTTTTATTTTGACTTGACACAACTGGAAAACTTATAGTGCCACTTATTGTCAGAAATGATGACTAAAACAAGGCTACACAATGAAAGCATGATTGTAGATGCCATTTAATTGTAAGTTACATAAATCAATTTAACCTTGGATAAGTCACAACCTTTCTCTGTCTATATTTATCTGTCATAAGTCTTGGATGAATTCTCCCATGACTTTTATCTGTTAGTCAGCCCTTCATGAATGTAATTTTTCTATAGTAAGTAACAGATAAATTTTGGACAAACTCAAACTGGTCTACAGACAAATTTAGCTTTGTCATGCTCAATCAAATGAAGTAAGGTGATTTTCTTTTGTTCTATATTCATCTGTAGAGAGCAATAGATGAACTATGGTGGTGCAGACAAAGTCAATCTGGATAGTCTTAGAAAAATTCTTCTTTACTTTATCTTGGACAAATTAAGCTTTGCACTTCATCTTTAGATTTATCTATATTAAGTTATAGGGACCTGTCTTAATTGCAAATGCATTTGCTATTCAATCCCACCTACCAAAAGAGATGATAGGTTAGTATACTCTCCTCTCTATGTCATCGTCTCATTAATGAGCGTAGATTGATGGAGATGGCTTTTGTGCCGGTCAATCTCTATGCCATTCTTCTGGCATAGTTTTGTTGGATCAAAGATTAGCCAGTGATCCATGTCGTTGTTCATGCATTCTTCCTTCCATGTCATGTCGAATCAACATTCCACGGTAACCAAGAGCTGAAGGTTCCTCATAAATGAGAATAATGAGATTACTTATTTATTATTCTTATTATATCTTTATGTATTTATCATCGAAAGGTAGATTTATATAATTAATGATTTATGTGGTCACGAAAGGTAGATTTATATAATCAATGATTTATGTGGTCGAAGCACCACCACACTAGGTGGTAAATAAAGTCTATCATTCACTGCCTTCATTCCTGCCTACTCGCTTCCACACATTCCTTGAATTTTGAATAGTTACCCTTCCTTTAGTCAAACCCTACTCCCCCTTAGATGGAATAAGAGCCCTACTAGAACTAGAATAGGTATGATGGCACCAATTGGATCACTTATATAGACCGTTGATTGCTGCAAATCCAGTCTTATACGCCCTATAGATGAGTATTAGGGAGCACCCTGCTTTTCATCGTCCATAGGAAGAGAGGAAGGAATGTGCTTGTGCATTGAAGTCTAATTTCTCCAAGTTGCTACTTTTTCTATGCAGCTTTATCTGTGCTCACTGTGCCACTTCCACTTCATCTTTTACTTCAACCGTAATAGGTTATGGGCAAATTTTGATGCCACAAAGGAAGTTGAATTCCTTGTTTTGCATTTGTTCAAGCAACTAACAAAGTTCATGTCTGTAACTTCTTGCTTACTTCATTCTTGATTTGTCTATCTTTGCTTAGAAGAAGTTGCTTCTACTTTTTATTCACATCTTGCCTTCTTATCCTCGGATGAAACCTTTCTTCTGGCTTTGTTGGTCAGATAATATTTTTTTCCTTTGTGCATGATTGTCTAGGTGACTGTTTCTTTGTCTTTCTTCATTTTCATTTGTCCAAGTTCTTGATGAGATTACTCCTTACTTTGTCTCGGACGAACTCTTCTTAGTCTAATTAGATAGTCCAAATTTCTCAAATGAAGTTTCTACTTCGTGACCTTGGCTCCTTGAACTGATGCTTTGCATTTGTCCATGGAAATTTTCTCTCAAAATTTTTATAGAGAAAGCAAGCTTCCTTGCTACAAATCTCAAAGCCATTTGTTTTTCATCATCATCTTCTTTTGAGATATGCTTTGTATTTAATTCTTCTAAAATGAGATCTTTAATTTAATTCCTTTGGAACATAGTAGATAGTTGCGGTAGTTGGTTGCAGTTGATTGTGATCCTGCACTTGCTACATTATTAGCTATCAAATATATATATATATATATCATTTTATCATTGTATTTATCCTTATATATTTTACACATGATATGAAGCAAAGATAACATACATTTCCATTCATGCACATAATAGGATACCTCATTTGAAGCATAATGTAAACATATGATTCAACATATATAATTATGATCAAAATTAAGTGCATCAAGAAAATCAACATATTAAAGAGGAATGTATGCAAGTTTAATCTAAACTTTTCATAATCATGCATCAAATATCAATCAATAATCATCAAATAATAATCATGCATAGTTGTTAACAATTTCAAGCATACATATCATTTCTTCTTAATACAAGTTTTATTATCATCAAAATTATATATAATAGCCTAAAAATTTGATCCTTTATTTATATTCCCTTGAAAATAATGTAGCCATTGTTTACATTGCTTATAATTTTCTGACTTTTGTTGATGACTTATAGTTTACTCAGCAAAAAGTCAACAACGAGCATTTTAGAACTTTGGAAATTATTTTTATAACTCTAAAGATCAAGTGAGGTTTTCAGTTACTATTATGCATTAAATTTCAAACTTTTGGGTCTACTGCTTCCTTCTTCTGAAGGCTGTCTAAAGATGGAACTATTAGGTTTATTATAATTTTGATGATAACAAAACTTGTATCAAGATGAAGTGATATGTGCTTGCAACATATGTGTAATCATGAAAGTTTCATTATACAAGCATACATTCTTATCATGACTATATGATCTCTATATTACACTTAACCTTGATTATTACTCTTTAATATATTGGATCATATATTCGCATCATGCCTTATTGATATATCATATTAAGTGCCTAAATTAAGATGCATTTATACTTACTCCACAACATGTGTAAACTATATGAGGATAAATACGTTCTAATTGAATAATATATTTGCTACAATCAGCTAAATCAAGCATTTGCTACATTCAGAAGGATCAAATTGCTGAAAATACAAAGATCACGGAAGAAGAGGAAGTAAATGAAATAATGCTTTGAAGACAAGCTATAAGGAGTTTGCTTTGTGTATAAAATCCAATGATAAATAACTTCAAATGAATGCAAAGCAAATACAAAGGCGAAACCATGGTTAGGGAGCATAAAATTGTGTAAAAAATTTGTACTATCCATATTGACTAGATAGAGTTCATCTAAGACAAAGTAAGAATGAAGAATCTATCAGACAAATGTGCATAATGTGAAGGAACTTCATCTAACTAGTTACTCAGACAAATGTGATTAATAGAGATGAACTTTGTTCGTAACACCAAAGGCTTGGACAAATACAAGAGTAAAGATGAAAGACAACTATACTTTGTCTGACTAATACTTAACTTGGACAAATGTAGAACATAGAAGAAGTCCATTTCACTTTGTCAGAATGAAAAGAGGATTAATAGAAAGAAGAAGAATTTATCATAGGATAAGAAGCTGGACAATGAGAATGAACTTTATCAGCCACTTGGACAAATGTACTTAATAGGAAGAATGTCATCTTAATCCTTTGTGTTCAGACAAATTCTCGTTTTGCTACTTGCCTCAAATGAATGTGGGACAAGAAGAGTAAGAATTCATCTCTTACTAACTCTGGACGAATGCCAAAATACAAAAACTCAACTGGTGAATTTAAAATAGATAAGTAATCCATCCAAGACTTATTACAAATAAATGCAAAGAGAGAGAGAGAGACTGTTACTTTGTTCGCTAGGTTGCAACTTGGGTTGGGTTGCCCTGAACTCACCTAACCTAATCAAAACTTTTTTAGGGATTGGGCTCATTTTTTTGAAATTCAGGTATCTAAATTTGGGTTCAACCTGAACCTGAATTAGTGTGTGGGTTGATTTTGGGTTGATAGTAACCCAACACAAACCTGCCTGAATTACTGTAGCACATATATAAGTATGTATATATATATATATATAAGAAAACCATAACATCTTATCCATCACCCTTGACGCATCCCCCATTCCCCTACCCAATATAGACACATCCCTCATGCAGCCATTACCTCTCCCCGACGCCCAACCGTAAGTGCACCATTCAGTAGGTGCCGCTGCTCCCCCATCCCTACCAGCTACCTCTCTCCACCATTCTTACTTCATTTCTATCACTATTCAGCAAAATCTCTAGGTAAAAGCCATCCGCAAAACCCATTTAGTTTTCATCCAAGAAAATCCAACTGTCTCCTTCATCTCTTTCCATTCCAGTGAAACCCAACCTTGTCCCTCTCAGCAGTTGGCATCTCCTTCCCATCCAATGAGCATTGAGTAGTCAAACCCATTTTCTAGCAACCTACCCCACTCTTTGAAATTGTTGGTTGCTGCCATAATGTTGCTGCCCTTTCATTCATTTTTTCTAAGTCAATGAGGGTATGCTTTCTTTCATGTCCTTTCTTGCACAAGGTGGTGTATTTTATTTCATGTTCAATACCTACAATTTTAGATTTAATCTATGGCTATAATGGAAAGATGAGTTTTCTTATCTTTATGTTTTTCTAAAAAAATTATGCTCTGAAGTTTTAGTATTTTTTAAGCTCTTTTTTGTTGTCTGAGTGTGTATGACAATTGTCCACTTGCCAACCTGTGATTATTTGTGAGTCTGCATAATACAAATGGAGAAGATCCGAGAAGGTAGCTTCTCAATCTGTGATCTTCATGCTAGCAATGGATTATAAAGTTCCTAAAAGTACACAAGGGGGAGGAAGACAATTTCAGGGCATCTATAAGACTTGAATGGAGATTACCTTGCATACATACTCAACCCATTTCTTCTATTGAATTCATCCTTTGTCTCGTATTCATTATATTTGATAGTAGCTGCACCAGAGAGGCTTATGGCACAAATTCATCCTTTTATATCTTGTAGTACATTTTTGTGGTCATAGTCAAATAGCCACATATCAACAAATCATCATCCAGCATTGATGTTATTGCTAAATTA
The DNA here is from genome assembly GCA_036873735.1 of Pouteria campechiana. Taxonomy (NCBI): domain Eukaryota; kingdom Viridiplantae; phylum Streptophyta; class Magnoliopsida; order Ericales; family Sapotaceae; genus Pouteria; species Pouteria campechiana. The sequence goes on from JAYJMB010003124.1 coordinate 5,740, forward strand.
TCAATAAGCAAATTTTAGCAATAACAATTATGCATATTAGCATAGCATTTGATTTGAATGTTTTAGATGTACTTACAAGAAAAATTATGCTTATTGCAGCATGGTGGTTCAAATCCTCGTAAGTGCACGAGTGTATAGCACTATAATGTGCAATGCAAGGGTCAATCCCATAGAGAAAACCAAACTAATTTAATTAGTTTTTGTTACTTAACTACACCATCCTTAAAAAGCTAAATGAATATGGTGTAATATTGAATGGAATTGCAGAAATTCAATGGCATTGTAAAAATAATAACTATTAATAATGTAGGGGAGATTAATAAGATGCAAGGGTTTAGGGATCTGATTTCACCACTAAATGGTACCCTTTGCTAGTAGAACATTGGATTCAAAGCTTATCTTGGGTTTGTTCTTTCAAATGTATGATTATTAGCATTTGGTGTGCGAGTTTAAATCAATTATTTCCACTAGTTTCAATTACCTATGGTGTATAGCATAATTGAAGTAAAAACTCATTAATCCCAAGCACTTAATGAATCAAAATAGGATAGTTTAGCATATAGTGTGTGCCTTAACCATGTTTAGATAATCAATCTAACTAATAATATTGGTGATTAAGCAATAAAATGAATAAAATGATTGCAAACAACATAATGAATAAAACAAGATCATATAATCATTTATAACCAACAATTAACATAATAAAGAGTACCAAATAAGGCTACATCTTCACCCTAGAAAGAGGGATTCAGTTCATAATGATAATCAAAATAACTCCCTTCATCAAGATCATTATAATGCAGAACATCATCTCCTCTTGCTCTTGCTTACTTGAAATCTCACTCTTTCTCGAAGAATCACCAAGGCTTTGTCCCTCATAACTCTCAATAAAACCCTTAAAATGAATGCAAGAAGATACCCCCCTAAACCCTCTCTCATTGCCTTAAAAACTAGGCAACAAAGTTAGCAAAAAATTGTGCAAAAAATTTGGATGATGCAAGCGCCATGGCTTGGGAATTACTGAATGCACATTTTTGCCTTGAAAGTTCTTCATGTCGCGGCTTGGATACTGAATGCCACAGCTTGGGGCTTGCTGCCTACACAGAATTTTTGCACAACTTTGATGTCATGGCTTGGATTTTTAGGCCACAGCGTGGTGATTGTTGTCTTCCAAAATGCCTTATTTTGTTGCTCCTTTGCTAGTTCTCTTCCTCCATATCTTTGAGCTTCATTTTTTTCTTAATTTTCTCTTCTTTTCCAATCTTCCAAACACCTAGAAATTTTAATAAATTAATGAGAAATTCATTAGAAGTTAAAAGGATTCACAAATAACTAAGCTTGAACATATATAAAGTAAATGAAATTCACTTATCAAATACCCTTGAACTTACTCATTTACTTATCCTCGAGCAAAATAGAAACACAAGAATTCACAAAGGACACAACGAACATCTATCTATATCATTAGTCAAAGACCTCAATAAAATAAGCATGGTTAAATGAGAAAATACCTGTGTGACCAAGAATGGACCAACCCAATGCGACAACAATTTTGCTAGAAACAAACACAAGCATGAGTCATAGAGCAAAACTTCCATTCTAGGTTCAATGCGCCATTTACGAATAACTTCATTGTGATATTTCTTGGTTCACTCCTTATAAATCTTTACATTCTCTTATGCTTCATTTCTTAGCTCTACAAGTTCATTAAGCTAAAGTTTTCTTTGCTTTCCTGCCTTTCCCAAATCACAATTCGAATGTTTTATAGCCCAGTATGCCTTATGCTCCAACTCAACAGGCAAATGACATGCTTTTTCAAAAACAAGTTAATAAGGACTCATACTAATTAGGGTCTCAAAAGTGACCTTATATACCCACAATGCATCATTTAGATTCATTGCCCAATCTTTTCTTAAAGTGTTCATAGTCCTTTCCAAAATTACTTTAATCTGTCAGTGGCTGACTTCAACTTGCCCTGACGTTTGTGGATGATAAGGTGTTGCAACTTGGTGAGTGATGTTGTACTTGTTCAATAGAGCTGCAAAAATCTTATTATAGAAATGAGTTTCCCTGTCACTAATGATTTCCCTTGGAGTGCTAAACCTAGAGAAGATCCCGTATTTCAAAAATCTAAGCAGAACATTAGCATCATTAGTTTTATTGGCCATTGCTTCAATCCACTTAGACACATAACCCACAACAAGCAAACCCATTGGATGGTGGGAATGGACCCACGAAATCAATGCCCTATATATCAAAAAGTTCAATGACAAGATTACCTATAAGCGACATCTCATCTCTTTTTCCAATGTTCCCTATTCTCTAGCACCTATCACACATTGCACAAAAGGCATGAGTGTCCTTAAAAATAGTTGGGCTATAAAATTCAAATTGAAAGATTTTAAGAGCAGTTTTCTTCCCTCCAAAATAACCTCCATAGTTGAATGGGCAACAATGTCTTAGAATGCTTTACTGCTCATCTTTTGAAACACAATGCCTAATGATTTGATCTGGACATAGTTTAAACTAGATTGGGTAATTGAAAATGTCAACATACAAAGGTTCACTTCCCTTAATAAAAAATAATTGCTCATCTAGGAAGATGTCATTAATAGGAATGTTCTCCTTGTCTCTCTCTTGCTCGAAATCAGTTCTTTCCACCAAACTGGACAAATGATTAGCTACAATATTTTCACACCCCTTCTTGTTCTTGATTGTTAGGTTTGTAGGGGCCCATAGTGTGGCTTAACCTAAGAGAGGGGTGGGGGGGAGGGTGAATTGAGTATGTAAAAATTCATTACTTTACCCCTATCGAAACATTTCTGTCTTTTCATGATTGTTTATGGTTCATTGTAATAAGGATAATGAAAATAGTAAAGCGCATGAAAGATAAAACAAGTAAGCAAATACACACACACATACACAAACAACATGATTTTATAGTAGTTAGGGAACCTAGTCTCTATGTCCACTCTTTTAAGAGCACATACTCATTGTGCCTTAGGTTCCACTATATCCCATATAATGTAAATACAAAGTACTCCTAGCACTCTTCTAGATTTCAGTTGTCAAGGGCATAAACAATGCTCCCAACTCTATTCTAGATTTTAGCTCCAAGGGGTATAAACATAGTGCTTATAGCATTCTTCTAGTTTTCACGAGCTCACCACTAAACTCATTGGTTTTGAAGGTCATCAGGAAACTTGTTAGTTTTCCAGAGATCACCAACAACTCTTTGATTTTAATTTTACTAGAAAACTTATACACTTTTACATAGTGTTTCTCTCAAGCACAAAGAAGATGAAATCTTTTACAGCTCTAATAATACATAAAGAATTTTCCAAAATGTAAACTAATGGCCATAAGGATAAAAAATTTAAGCTCATAAAAGAAATATGATGATTTAAGCTCTTGGCCATAGTTGAAAAGATTTGCATAGAGTTTAGCTCATTTGAAATGTATTCCTTCACCATCTTTGAATCATCCCACCTTTTTCTTCTTAAATAGCTTCTTCATATTTTTGACCATTAGAGAAGATGGGTTCCATTGATTATAAAAATGAGAGTAGCATTGAATGAATAAGATTGTTAAGATTTTTGCGGTTGAAGTTTAGACCTTTTGATTTGTCTCAAGTTGCTACATCGCCATTCAAAGAGGAAGATGAGTTATGTCAAAAAGGTGTTCCTTGTTTGACTTGTCACAACTTGAAAGCCCACAACACCGCTTATTATCAGAAATTGTGACTGAAATAAGTCTACACAATGACAACACAAGTACAGATGCCATTTAAATGCAAGCTACATAAATTAATTTTCCTTTGATAAGTCACCGCCTCTCTCTATCTGCATTTGTTTGTCATAAGTTGCAAATAGATTCTCTCATTGGTTTGTCCATTAGTCAATCTTTTATGAGTGGAATTTGTCTATCATAAATACTAGACAAACTCTAAATGACACAGACAAAGTCCAATTGATTAATAGACAAACTCTGCTTTATCCACATGAATTCCTCTAGGAGATTTGTCTATCAATCAATCCTTTGTGGATATGCTTTGTCAATTGATCGATAGACAAACTCTCACAAACTGACGAAGTGTAATGTTCTTCTTTTGTTCTATATTTGTCTATTGGAGGTGACAAACGAATTATGCTTTCTTTTGTTAGAGCAGATAAAGTGTAGTATTCATTTGATGTAAGCGATAAACAAACTCTACTTTTCTTTATATTGGACTAATTACTTTGCATGTTGCATATTTGTATGTCTATTGTAAGTTGTAGAGGAACATACCTTTGTCTATTGAAGTACTTTTTATCAAAGCAACTACTTTGTCTATACAACTTTATCTATGCTCACTGTGCAGATTCTACTTTGTCTTCCACTTTGTTTGTTGCTTTATCTGTAGTAAGTAATAGATGAAATAAAATTTTACATTCTTTGAGGCTTAGAGGGAATTTGCTTCTGCAACTTCTTTCTTTCTTCAATCTTGATTTATCTGTCTTGGCTCAGTTGAAGTTGCACTCCTTTATCTGTTCTTCTTGCCTTTTTATCCTTAGATGAATTCATTCTTCTAACTTTGTTGGTTAGAAAAAGTTTTCTTTAATTTGTGCATAATTATCTGAGTGACAATTTTTTCTTTCTTCCTTTGTCTAAGTGTTTGATGGAGCTTCCTCTTCTTTCTTTGTCTCAGACAATTTTTATTTGGTTGGTGTAGATAGTTTGAATTGCTCAAACAACTTTATGCTCTTTGACCATGGCTTCATAATTTTGTTTTACATTTATCTATGGAAGTTCTTCTTTGGATTTAATAAACAATGCAAGCTTGTTGTAGCACACTTTCAAAGCCTTGTTTTTCTTTTATTACTTTTGATCATGGAAGCTTTCTTTTAGACAATGCAACCTTTCTTATTGCTTGTCTTTAAGCCTTTTGTTTTTTTTTCTTCTTTTTCTTCCATGATCTTCATCAGTTTAGCCCCTTTGGAATATAGTAGATAGTTGTACCAGTTTGTTGTAGATAATTGTTATCCTGCACTTAAAATTTTGCTACACTTGCTACATTGTTGGCTCTCAGATTTATAATGTATTTTATCCTGATGTGATTTAATCATATTATAGAGCAAGGAAAATATACACCTCTATTAAGTGTATAATGTGAAAAATTAAGTAAATATGGTGCTTAGTATTTTTAGCAAATTAAGGCATTAATGAATACGCAATAATATTAAACACACCATTAAGTAAGGGATGTGAGTCACATTTTATTTGGTTAATACTTAATCTTTTACATCTATTTGATTCCTAAATATACTTATTATTCTTACATTTTAATTTAGGAGACAATTGGAGTGGTGAACTGCAAAAAGAAGTCAATTGAAGGATTTTGAACAATTTTAGCATTACATTGTATTTCAGGCATAACTCTCTCATCCAACTTCCGATTAAGATGATTAAAGATGTTTTGGATACACACAAAAATGTTCTTCAACTTTTATGCAGAGAGTTTTGAGAGATAAGAACTGTATCAAGGGAAAATCTAGTATGAATGCCAAATTTAGGATGAAGTGCAGAGGAGAAGCAACAAGGAGGCAACAAGGTGGCCCTTGCAACACCAATTCGGCACTAGTGATGCCTGACTCCAGCCAATATTTTTTGAAAAATGAGAAAGTTGCATATTTTGCATATTTTGACTCTATATAAATAGCAGTTTCTCAAGGTTTTTGAGGGTTCTTTAGCTAGAGTTCTGAGGAGGACTTTTTGGTAGTTTTTAACATAGAATCTTCTTCTTCTCTCTTCTATTTTATTTTATTTATGATTTTGTGGCCATGCATGGCTAAAATTTTATTCTTGATTTAAGGAGATAGAAGCCTTAGAATTCATTACTGTGAGATCTAATTTGATTTAAGTATTTAATTTATACTTTAAGTATTGAATGTTCTTTATGATTGTTATGTTTAATTGCTAAGAGGCCTGCTAGTTTATTATTCATTGCAATCTATTGCTAGATTAGATATTAAATACATAATTGTTTGATCTCTCTAATCTATGAAGCAACTAGGGTTTAATAATTTTCTGTGTTAGGGATTATTAAATTTTAGGAAGAATATTTGACTAAATTAAATGCAACCGCATGTCCTTGTGTTGTTTAACTTCATCAATCTCTATAGATTGTAAGGCTGCTATTAAATTAAATCTCTAACTTGTGACTAATCTTATTTAGTAGCTAGGGTTAATTGGATTGTGTGTTTCTAATTAACTATGTTGAAGGAGAGATAGGAAAAATACATCCAATTGTGAATATTCAAAGTGTGAATTGATTTTTATAATTATGTCAATGATTAGTTATGAGATTTTGATGGTGGATGTTGACTTGAACTAAAGTTTTCTTCTCTAATAGATTTCTTTTATAATACTTTCTTCATCACATTCAGAACCCCCCTTTAAAATCACATTGCATAAAACTAAGCTAGATACTCCTCATGGGATTGACGCTTATTCACACTACTATAGGTAATTTAATTGGAGTAAGGTTCTAATTTTGGTTGCCTATGACAACACACCAAATTTTTGGCATCATTGCCATGGAGACATTCTAGTTGATTTTTGTGCTTTTGTGTTTTTTTCTATTTATTTTTTATTTTTATTTTTAGGGTTGATTATTTATGACTGTAACTCGATCTTCTAATCAAGATAATTTACAGTACGAACTAGAAATTAAAAGAACTTTCCATAGGTTAAGGAGTGAAGCTCAGAGGAATTCAGAATAGGAAGATGTCATGGCTGGAATTCAAACTTTGAAAGAGCTTGCCACACCTGATTTGGATTAAGAACCTTTATGCAGAATGTTTCCTACTTTAGATGCTAGTATTAATTTTGAATTAAAATCTAGATTAATTCACCTCTTGCCCACTTTAATAGTCTTGCAGGTGAAGATCCTCATAAGTATCTAAAAGAGTTTCATGTGGTGTGCACAAGTATGAAATTGATAAGGGTAACTGAAGAGCAAATCAAACTGAGAGCCTTTCCATTCTCTTTGAAGGATTTGGCTAAGGATTGACTTTATTATTTACCATCTAGGAGCATCGCAATATGGAATGGGATGAAGAGGTTATTTTTGGAGAAATATTTTTCAGCTTCAAGGGTGGCTAACATTAGGGAGGAAATTTGTGGTCTTAGACAGCATAGTGGAAAATCCCTATATGAATATTGGGAGCATTTCAAGAAATTGTATGCATGTTGCCCCCATCATAAAATTAATGAGCAGTTACTCATCTCATATTTCTATGAGGGTTTTCTACCTATTGAAAGGATCGTGATTGATGCTACTAGTGGAGGAGCTTTGATGGATAAAACTCCTGAAGCTGTAAGAAACTTGATTGCAACCATGATAATCAACTCACAAAAATTTGACAATAGGCTTGATTCTCTATCCAGGCCTATTAATGAGGTAAGTCTTTCTTCCCTTGAATTACAAATTACAGGTTTGACTTCTATTGTTTGTCAATTGGCTGTAAGAAATATATAGACGGCAAAAGCTTGTAGAATTTGTTCAATAGTAGCACATCCAATTGATGCATGCCCAACTCTTCAAGAGGAACCTATTGAGTAGGTGAATGCAATGGGTGATTTTTTTGGACAACCACAGAGGAAGTATGATCCTTATTCTAACTCATACAACCCAGGATGGAGGGATCACCCCAATTTCAGCTATGGGAATCCATAAGCAAATCAACCCACAACTCAAAATCGCCCTAATTTCCAAAATTACAAGCAACCATACCAACCTAGACCACAACAAGGACAAACTTCTAACTCTAGTATGTCTTTAGAAGATATTATTAAGTCTCTCACTAGTAACACTTTGTAATTTCAGTAGGATACAAAGGCTAGCATTCCAAATTTGGAGAATTAAGTAAGTCAGATAGCTACCACAATCAATTGGCTAGAGACACAAAATTCAAGAAATTGCCTTCTTAAACAATGGTGAACCCAAGAGAGAATGTGAGTGCAATTGTTTTGAGAAGTGGTAAGGAGGTTGAGATTCCTACAAAAGCAAATCATAGACCAACAGAGTAAGAAAAAGGGAAAAGCATTATTACAGACAAAGACCTTCCAGAGGACAATGAAATGATTCAACGTAAGTTTCTACCTTTTTCTAAATATAAACCAGTACACTTTTTCCTCAGGCTTTAGCAAAATCTCACAAAATTAAGAGCTATAAAGATTTCTATAAGGCTTTTTGTAAATGTGAGGTAAATAGTCTACTTTTTGATGCCATTAAACAAGTACCTAGTTATGCTAAATTCCTGAAAGAATTATGTACAACAAAGAGAAAATAAAAACTCAAGGGATTTGAGAAGGTGAGAGTATGGGAGAATGTTTCTGCAATCATTCAAAGAAAACTCCATGCAAAGTGCAAAGATCCAAGTGTTTTTACTATCCCTTTCATGATAGGTAACATTAGACTTGAAAAAGCCATGTTAGATTTAGGAGCTTTCTTTAATGTTATGTCATATTCTTTGTATGCTTGTTTGAAACTTGGACCTTTAAATAAGACTGGTGTTGTAATTCAATTAGTTGATAGATATAATGCATATCTCCAAGGTGTAGTTGAGGATGTTCTTATGCAAGTCAATAATTTAGTCTTTCTTACTGATTTCTATGTGCTAGATATGGAGAATGGTAATCACACTACTCCCATTCTATTAGGAAGA
>JAYJMB010003125.1:0-14447 GCA_036873735.1 Pouteria campechiana
TCTTTGAATGATTACAATTTGGGCACTTGTAATCTAAAATTTTGTATATGAGTTACATGATTTTAAACATGCATTATATGCCCCATGCAACCATAATTAATGTATTGTATTAGCATGAATTAAATTGCATTGAAAACAATGGAATTTGGATGAATAGTGCACTGACAGAACACCTTACCAAGTACCCCTCTTGAGGTTGATTACAATTAGTGATGTTGTTTTGTGAAAATAAAACTATTAGGTTAAAAAAGATATACCTGAATACTATCATATCAAATTTCATGAACAAATTCCATTATTTTATCCCTCAAAAAAATATAAATATTAAATATCCTAAAAATGAGATGCTGATAGCGTCCCACCCTTTTGAAATTTTGCTTTATTTTTACTATTCTCATTTTGAATTAATTTAAGATGAAATTTTTACAACAATTCTATTATATTATGTAAAATTGACGTAAAAAGTTTAGGGGTAAAAAGAGATATATAATCTTGTCTAACATTTTTCCTTTATGTTTTCATAATTTAATTTTAAATTAATCAAATCACATTATTTTGATCTGAAAATTAGATTGAACATTTTTCATATTGTTGGTCAATTGGATATTTATAAACTAGAAAATAAGAATTTTATTTTAGAAATTATGTACATGTATTCTACGCCTCCAGGAGTGCTGATAAAATTTAGTTTTGGCGCCTGATTGGCGCAGAACCCAATGTGGCTCATTTATATATTTTATGATGGCCATGGAGCTAACCTATGTCTACCATGTGGCGAGGAGTGACCTGGTTGGTTCGTGGGCGGTCGTGTGGGCAGCCGGCGTGGCCAAGCGTTGCTATTGGCCTGGATGGCCTAATTGCTATGATTGGCTTGAGTTGATGGTGTAGGCATATTTATGGAGGACTGGTACTCTTGTGAGGTGATGAGGGTGGGGTGCTACTGGATACAACAATATGGCTATGTGTACCTGGCAGGCTTCTAGCCGGGAGTGCCAAGATGGACCTGACACGCTGAAAAGTGAAAGGGTAGTATTCTGGTTTGTGTGCCTCTTGGGGAAGAGTGTGTAGATGATGGCGGGGCAGTATACTGGTATAAGAGTTAATCGTGGATTAACAGATAAAAAAGGGCAGTATGACATATCGGTATTCGAGCCGGTATTGACTGATTAACTATGTATACGATATCATTATGAGTATATGTATGAAATAATTAATGAGATATTAACATTAAAATCTTAATGAATGTGGACACTAATTGACTCTTGCATATGACATGACGTGTTTTGCCCATTTGTATCATTGTTTACTACTCTATTTGCCATTGTTTATTACATTATTTATAGTCATATTTTTTCGCTTACCTGCTTACTGAGTTTTGCCTAAACTCACCATTTTATTTAAATTTTTAATTGATAGGTCAGAGGACAGATCCCAGCAGGGTGTTGGGTCTCTTGATGGGGCTAGGTCATGACACTAGTAGAGGCTTTACTCCTTTTCATGATATATGATGATTTATATTGTTGGATGGATTTTGGATGTATATTAGACATGTATCATTACTTAGTTTTAAAACATGTCATTTTATGACATGGGTGCATATGATGTGATAGATAGGGTATAGTGTACATCGATCTTTATCTATGGGTGTTGTGGTGATGTGTGTTTTGGAGGCTGCAGTTATATAATTTATGTAAAAAATGGTAGGGCTTGGAGGTGGCCATATTATATTTGCATATTTGAGGGTATTTGTTATATAATTATTGTATTTTAGCATATTATATACAGGATAACGGTGGTAAATCAGGGGAGACTCTGTAGGAATTTCCTTTGAATTTACCACTAGTAACGCTCTAGGGAGGAGGGGCATTACAATGGTAGATCACATTCACTTGATCAAGAGCACCACAAGGTTTCCCTTACCTTATGGAATGACTCTAACCAAACTGATTAGGGAAGCAGGAGTAGATCTCTCAAATAAATTAAAGAGCTTCCAAGAAACATGGACACATTGGCTGAAAAGACTCTAAAAGGCATGGGCTTTAAGCCAACAGCACAAGGTTGGATCACTAAGAAACCTAGAAGAACAACTCAATTATAGGGATCCAAACCTGATGAAAGAATAGAAAGGGGACATGTCATAGAATAGGTCATAGAAACAATGCGAGAACTCTCCTCACATGAAAAAGAATAAGGAACAGAATGACAAGATTTCATGAGTTCACCAGTAGAAGCAAGAGAAGAATTCTCCACTAGAGAAGATCAATTAGAAGCTGAGAGAACAGCAAAAGTTCTAAAAGAGGAACAAAGAACTGTTATAGAAGATGTAATGGAAGAAACCTTAAGAGAAAATGTATTTGAAGAAATAGTAGCAGCAACCATGCCATTACACACTCCTATTAGATCTCCTTCACCCATTAAACCCACTTATACTCATCGACCATCCACCTCATCAATTCTCCCTTCACAACCAATCCCACAGCACCTAGAGGATAGACTAACAATGATTAAACACTTTTTGTCAACTCTAGCCCTTCAAATGAATAGAATGGATCAAAATCTTTCCACTACCATGTCATCTATGATCCTAAGGGCTGATAAGATTAACCAAAGACTAGATTCTCTATAGGCTCTAACAAAATCATTTAGAGGTTATGCCTATCATCGTCACTTCTCACCACCTCATCTTCATTTCTCTCCACGTAATACTTAATTTCCATCACCTCTACATCACTTCTCTCTAGTCAGAACCAACTCTCCAATCACAATTATGTCTTCTCCCTCACACTCACTTCCTCATCCATCATCATCTTTTGCAATTCCAGAGGTTGCTCAACATTAGAGTAAACCTACTGAAATTGCCTCTCCATCGCCTCCAACTCAAGCCTCTCCTTCATTACCTCTGTCAGTTCCTGAAATCTTTTCAACCATGCCTTAGGATTACCTTTCCAATCCTAATCGAGCCATTATTAGATATGGAAAGTATCCTATCACAGTGCCAATTATCAGGAGAACTCTTTTCTGAATGAATTGATCAAGTTCCACTAGAATGAGACTCACTCTCAATTAATCCAGCATGGAGAAAAACTCTAACTCCTCCAAAACCAACTCTTGGTAATCCTAATATTCTCCTTCATGTATTCAATCTAATCAGGATATATATTTAGAGTTCCAGACTAGGTCAGAAATTAACTTTGAAGTTGTTAGGATGTTTCTTTCATAGTCCATTCATATATCTCCTTAGTAATATCCATTTTCTGAACTTGAGAATCCTAACACTCTTCATATGATTCAACTTCTTCCAAATCCTCCATTGACTCCCAAGAAACACAAAATTCACATTCCTGATAAAGAGTCAATTATTCAAACTTACACTAAGAAACTTCTTTAAATGCTCCTAGCTTCAAAGCCTCCCTAGAAAAACGTTTCCATCTCCCTTAGGTCCTCTTCAGCTTTTTCTTATCATTGAGGAAGAAGTCTCATTTTATAATTTTGCCAATCTAGAGGCCATTGCTGACAATTTGCCTCTCCCATATTCTCAAATGAATGAAACTTCTAATCAACATAAGATAAGGCAGATACAGTTAAAGTCAATCTCTGTCCCAAAGCCAAAAACCTCATCTCCACCTTCTATCAAAGTAAAAATAAGAAAACCACTTGTTATCCAAAAACCAAAACTACCACCAAAACCATCTGCTTCCATATGCCTAACTTAGCCATCCACTTTCAAATCTAGGAGGAAGCCAAGAATTCCACCTCCCAAGGAACACAAAAAGGCTTCTTGAAAGAATAACAATGTACTATTAAGAGTACAAAGCCAGCATGAATGCCAATATAGACACTCTCTTAAAAGGGACTTTTGTAGCATTTCCTGAATTGCTGGATTCAAAATTTTGAGATAGAATTGATTTTATCTATGTATCAAGCTGTGGAACTACAGCTTATACACATAAACCTCCCACAGTAGTTCCCAATGATCCATTTTTCATCCCATCTCCTCCACTAAAAGGGCCTCCATCATCTTCCAAAACACTCAAGTCCTCTACTACATCATCATCTTCTTAAACTAAGCCACCTCTTCCACCTCTCAAAGATAACTTTCAACCCAAACCACCCCAGTGACACTGTTGCCTTTTAATTTTCTCTCTCTCTCTCTCATGTAAATTTTTTCTTTATGTAAAGAATTTTGACTTTATACATATGATGTACATGCAATTTTTTTATCAATGATAAATTCAGGCTTTCTTTGCATTATTGTCTATGAATATCAATGGTGATTTCTTTCCACTTTTTGATTATGACAAAAAGGGGGAGAAAAACATGAATGTATAAACTAATATGTAAAATGTGCATTTATGAAAATATGCAAACTAATATAAATAAAAATTTTTGTTGTATGAAAAATAGTTAAAATTATGTGCATCCATTTAGGAGAAGTTGCTTGAATTTAATCAATAGAAATTTTATTGAAATATCTACAAATTAAGCTTATTATTAAACACTTTTTGAAAGGTATATCACTCACTATTTTTTCATCATCAAAAATGGGAAGAATGTTGAACATACTATCTAGCTTGATTTTGATAATGAACATTCTTAACCAAGTAAGTTTTGATGATGAGCAAAGATATGAGTGAAACTTTAAGGTATTAGCAATTTGTTTTCAAGTATATTGAAGAAACATTAACCCATACTCAACTTTAGACTAACCTTCACGATGATCAAAGGAAGAAACAAAGCATATGCTCTTTAAAAATAAGTATATAAATTTCATATATACTTAAAAGAAGAAAATAAAAATTTTAAAGTATTCAAGACATGCTTTAGAGCCAACAAAAACATCTTGGAGTCATCATAATGCATGTTAGAGTAAATTGGAATGCTTCGGAGCAGTCATAAGCGTACTTGAAGTAAACAGACAAGCTTCGGAGTAAATAAAGCATACTTCAAAGTTAATTGGAAAGCTTTGGAGTCAGCTTAAGATAAGCTTTGGAGTCATCACAACGTGCTTCAGATTAATCACAAGCATACTTTGGAGTCAAAAGGAAAGCTTCAAAATCATCACAACATACTTCAAAATCAATAAGGAAGTTTTGGAGTTGTCACAGTACACTTCGGAATCAACATGAATAACATCAAGGTATATCAGGTAAGCTTCAGGGCTGTGAACATACACTTCGGAGTTAATCAAATACGCTTTAGAGTCGGCAGCCTTACTTCAAAATCATCAAAACCTTACTTTGGAGTCAGCAAGCAAACTTCAGAGTAGTTGAACAATACTTCGGAGTCACCTTTCCTAAAGCATCAAAGGTTCAAAAAAATCTGAAAACTCTTTGCAAAGAAATGTTACAAATAGAATGGTTTACCATCACTTTAGAAAATTTGAAGAAAATAATTCAAAGCATCCGAAATCATTCAAGACATCATCTATTCACTTGTCACTTCGGAGTAACCAAAGAAGCTACTCCGGAGCCTCCGATACTAATATGAATGTTAAGAAAAGTCAATAACAAAGTTGCAGACCGATACTAGATTGTTGCAAAGTCAGAAGTTAGACAAAATATAAGGTGAAGAAAAATATTTTCAAACGTTTGAAAGTCTATGAAAGATAGCAACAAAAAAATACCCTCAACTTATAAAAAAGATGTTCAAATGCAAAAGAAAATAACTGAATATATTGAAAATACCAAAAATAAAAAAGAAGCAAAAAGTTTTGAGTATTCAACATCTTCCTTCAAAGTTCAACTCCAAGAGCTACAACTCTGTTAGAAACTCTCAAAGTCTAAATCACTTCACAATCAAGGAGTTTGAATATTTTACTCTTACTGCTTATTCATTTATTTAAAGTTCTGAATTTATGTACAAGTTTGCCTAAGTAAGAGGCATTAATCTATACACTTCATTTGAGCATTTAGTAACACAAGCAGACTTCTTTGTGTCTATATATTGAGATAAGCAAGTAGGAAACTTACTGAAAAGATGCAAGTTCATTGGTGAGCTTTGAAAACCAATAAGTTGTAAAAGTTTCTGGTTAGCTTGGAAAACCAATTAGTTGGTTGGTGAGCTTGTTGGAAAATCAACATGTATTTGATCAGGCTGATCAAGGTATTAGTGGAACCTAAGAGTAGTAGAGAAGACTGACTATGAAAAGAAGAGTAAGAACCTAGGAAGGGCCGAACCACCGTAAAAATCTTGTGTTGTGTGTTGTACAATTTGTTCTGTTTATTCACTCAACACTTCAATCATTTGATTTGCCCAAAAGTTTTAAAAGCTCAATTCACCCCCCTCCTTGAGATACCATTGTATAAGGGACAAATACAAGAGATGGGGTATTTATAGTTTTTTAGCCTCTAAGGGTAATTTGAAAATTTTGGAGAATTACCTTGGTTGCACTTGTAGGGGCATTTTTGTTATTTTTGAAAAATATGCATTGGTTGCACCTGTGGAGGCATTTTGGGCATTTTGGAAAATTGGAGCTTGACTCCCACGCCTTAGGAGGAGCTTGAGTTGCATGCCTTGGAGGAAGCTTGACTCCCACTCCTTGGGAGAAGCTTGACTCCCACACCTTAGAAGTGGCTTGACTCCCATGCCTTGTAAGGAGCTTAACTCCCACACCTTGGTAGGAGCTTGAGTCCCACACCCTTGGAAGAAGCTTGAGTCCCACGCCCTTGGAAGTGGCTTGACTCCCACACCTTGGAAGAAGCTTGACTCCCATGCCTTGGAAGTGGCTTGACTCCCATATCCTGGTAGATGACTTGACTCCCACATCCTAGGAGAAGGCTTGACTCCCACACCTCGGAAGGCGCTTGACTCCCATGCCTTGGAAGTGGCTTGACTCCCATATCCTAGTAGAGGACTTGACTCCCACGTCCTAGGAGAAGGCTTGACTCCCATATCTTGGGAGAAGCTTGACTCCCACGCCTTGGAGAGGGCTTAACTCCCACACCTTAGGAGGAGCTTGACTCCCATGCCTTTTTGGAATTTTCACTTGCATCTTTGGTCAATCTTAATTAATTAATTAATTAAAATATTCTTACTAACGTAGATTGCCAAAATTCAATTAATTGCATGCATGTCCAATACAGGTACCATGCAACTAATTTATAAAAATAGATTTTACGATGCACTATTAAATTGTTTTGGACAAATGGAGATGTATATATATATGAAGAAAAATCTATTATTCTAGCTGATCACAACACTGTTTACTTGCAGCACTAGTTCCATTTTTAATGCACCACCCTAGCAGCACGTTAGCTTAGTAAAATGCATTTTGTTGGCTGCACGGCACACCATCACATCACATCTCCTCTACATGGTGTGTCAAAGATGTTTGCCCACCACAACTGTACGCCAACTCAGCAAAGCATCTTGTTGCCTTGACTTCATGGCATGTCGGCTCGTCATCCCACCTACGTGGCAAGTCATCGCAAGCTGAAGATGTCTTTGCATCTGCATGGAGTAACTAGAGCATCGTCAGCAACTCTGCGAGATGGACTAGGCCTGTCCAGCACCAAGGCAGTGATATTGTCCACATCTTCCCCACATTCGACCGATTAGATCCATCAGAGCGTTTGATGACCGCAGGTAGATGCTGCTTCTTAAGTCATCTTGGTGAAGGTTCCATGGCCCAGCAACATTCCGTTCTCCTAGCTTGCCGTCAACAATTGCCAACAGTTAGATTTCCTTCTGGCCAGAGGAAATCGAAGACGGCGTTGAAAATCCATTGGCATCTTCACTTTCGACGACCATGGGCTGTTGCTACCATCCGTTCGTCGGATGGTCGATTCGCTTTGACCATAAAGCCTTTGCCGATGGTCTAATCTCAGATGACCATTGCCGTGTCAGATTTTCATTTTTGTTTGCCAAAAAATCTATGTCTCCCTAACGACGATGCTGGATCCCTGCACCGCCACCATTCAACTGTGATGGTCGATCTGTTCTGCCTAGAACATCTTTGTCAGTCATACAATGTCCGACAACCCCTCCCTGCATCAAATCTTGTGGCCCATTCATCAAAAAATCCAAAGGGGAGCCCAAAAACCCATTAGAGTCGGCCACAAGCTGCCACCATTCGTTTGCACCGCCATCATCCATTGGGTGATCTGCGCAAGCCAGAAAATCGATGTTGACTTTCTGACTCCTACATGGTCAATGCTGCAGTGGATCACCCCCTACTATCACCAAAATATGCAAGACAAAGACGCTGCCTGCCTTTCTTCCTTGCAGCCAACGATGTTGCGATTGCAGCTTCTTTGCTGCAAAGAAGAACCGGCCCAATTTCCCAAGTAGCCCCCGACTTCTTGCTGTCTCTCGATCTGACACCATTAGAGCTAGTGATCAGTTGCCATAGCTTGGTGGCTAGTCCTGGCTGCTAAACCCATCTGAATAGCATCGATCGTGTTAAAATCTAGTTTATTATCTCTGGCCAGTTCCTATTGACGATCAGCATAATCAACAGCAGCATTTGATCTATGGATCTGATTTGGGACAGCCTAAATTGAATGGTTTTGATTAGGCAGCAACACGATTGTTTTGATTGATCCAATCAGGTAAAATATGATCTTATTTGGCCAGTACCGATCAAAGGTTAGCAAAATCTAAACAGCATGAGCGCCTTCAATGCTACTGAGAGTAGAATTCAATGACTCTTATTTTGCCTGCCAATAGGAACGGTGGATTATGGCAATTACACAGTTGATTTTCCATTATACAACAAATGTCCCCCGGTGGTCATTTGTATCGGTAAGCACTTTGGCAAAGTGGGCATGGTGATGGTCCCACCCTTTGAATCTTGAGAAAATCAGAATTGCCACTAATTTAATTATAAAAACCCACTCCTTTTGAGCGGTTTCAACAACATCCGCCTGCAATCTTGGCGGTCCATTTGAATTTTGCACAGTTGCTATTGAATTTCTGCTTTAGGAAATTTTTTAAAGACCTTTTCTCTCGTTTTTGTTTTTGATTTCCTATAGGACCCCATGACCATTTGTTGCCTGTCTATAAAGCTGCTTATCAAAATTGCCAATATGCTCTCCATTTCAAGCTTGCAATATCGCGTGGATTTTAGACTCTTCAAAATTTCGTTGGGTTCTCTTTTGAGACCTTTTTCTTTTTTCTCTTCCACCATTGTTGGAAGAAAGAAAACCCATCCTTCGTCCATTACTGTTGCTGCTCTTGTTTATTACCATTCAAAGTTTTTGAGGACCTCATTTGTTAGTTTCCCGGGTGTGTACAGATATAACATGGTAAAAATTGGAAGTCTCTCCATTACATTTCTTGTGGTTTATGTAAACTCTGGATTTGTGGACTGATTACATATAATTGAATATTCCTGTTTGATCTCTTTTTTCACATGCACCATCCTTATTTTTTTTCTTTATTTTTTTTGTTGAACTAGAATAATCCATGGGAAATAATCTTGTTGGCAAACTGTTTGCATGATCTGTCTTCATGGTTTCCAAAGTTCCATCGCAAGGAGGGAGCCTATTTTTCCTTTAATTCATCTATCTGTCTTGGGGAAATAAGACATTGATCTCACACATGAGTAGCTAACTAAAAAAAAATGAGACTCAGCATGTGGGTTGCTAAATGCTTGGCCAAAATAGCTTGGTGGGCTCTGATCGACACAGCCAAGTGCATGTCTGGTGGCCTTATATAAGGCACTGGAAATTCCAAAAATGTAAATTTTTACAATTGTAAAGTTTTGGTAATTTTTACAATGTGGCATACTATAAAATTAAATTTTTGAGGAATTTTATTATCAAAAAAATTATGTAGATGGATGAAATATCTATATTAATGTGAGGATAATGAGGATATATGTTAATTAATAATTAATAGGTGAAGAAAAATTAAAAATTACATGTGGAAAGCCAAAAAATAGAATCACCGATAATTTTTGAAAAATTTTAATTTAATCACATTTAATTAAAAAATAAATGATGAAATTATAAAAAGAATGGATGAAAAATTTATTTGAGTACATGATTCTCCAAATGGGTAGCCTAATGTATTAAATATGGTGATTAAATGGGATTTTAGAAAGTCAAGTGTGGTGCATGAGTGTTATTTTCAATAGAGTGTAGACTACTATAACCAAAGCATTAGAAAAATCACTTTTACAACTTCTATCTCATCTTCCTAATGTGAGAGAGAGCTTTTTCATGCCTCTTCCAACATGAGATCCTCTCTCTATCCTCCCATCTCCAATTTTAGCTTTGTTTAGTGGAAGAAATTGCTAGCAAATGTGATTAGTGGGCCATGGCATTCAAATTTTCTTGGAATAGAAGGGTGACAACCAACAAAATCTGAAATCTTGTTGCTGATCAATGGGACCCACCAAGCAAATTCAAGGATTAAGGTATGGATTTAATCCCATTAAGTTGTTGATGATGTTATGGAAGAAGTACATGCAAATCATATTGAATTTTTGATGAAAATCCAAACCCTAAACCACTAGGGTTGCTGGAATTTTTAAGTAGGGATTAGGGGATGGAATTAAGGTATCTAAGGCATGATTAAGACTAGATTAAATTCAGTTAGGGAGGAAGGATTAGCGGCATTAAAATAGGTTATCGAAAAATAAAAATTGATCTTGTATATAGCTATTATCCAAGGGATTTTGGGACTGGAAAACTTAGAAATTGAGCAAGGTAATTAAGCCAAGTGATAGGGGGATAATCATGGCTTAATTACCCTCCTATTATGGTAGCCAATTGACCCAAACAATTAGTGCATTGAATGCAAATCAAGCGGACAGCTAGCTTATGCATTAAGTGTGTTAATTGATGAAATTTAATACAAATTTTCCATTAATTAGGCTGTAATTTGGAGAGTGATTAAGGGCTCATTAAAGGGTGCATCCTAAAGTTCAGGGGCATTGCAAATCAACCAAATTAACAAGGTAAGCAACTAGTTGTTTTAAGTTATTTTAAGTTCGATTGGAATTTGGGCAACTGTAAGCTGAAATTTTTGTATATAAGTTACATGATTTTAAATATGCATTATCTGCCCCATGAAACCATAATTAATTTATTGCATTAGAATGAATTAAATTGCATTGAAAACAATGGAATTTGATGAACAGTGCATTGACAGAACACCTTACCAAGTACCCCTTTTGAGATTGATTAAAAACTAATTTAGTGATCTTATTTTGCCAAAATAAAAATATTAGATTACAACATATATAACTAAATACTATAATATAAAATTTCATGAACAAAGTCCACTATTTGAACCCTCAAAAAAATATGAACATTAAATACCCTAAAAATGAGATGCTGATAGCGTCCCACCCTTTTGACATTTTGCTTTATTTTTAATCTTTTCATTTTGAATTACTTTAATCTTAAATTTTTATGAAAATTCTACTATATTATGAGTAAGTTACATAAAACTTTTGAGGAGAAAAAGATATGTATAATGTTGTCTAACATTTTTTCTTTATATGTTCATATTTTAGTTTTAAATTTATCAATTTACATTATTTTGACCTGAAATTTGGCACAAAAATGTTTCATATTATTTAGAATCTACAGACATATTTTTAGGTCAATTGGATATTTATAACATGGTAATTAAGAATTTTTGTTTAGAAATTATGTACATGTATTCTACGCCCTCGGGAGTGCCGGTAAAATTTCATTTTGGCGCCTGATTGGCTCAGAACCTAGTGTGGCTCATTTATGTATTTTATGATGGTCATGCAGCCAACTTGTATCTGCCATGTGGCGAGGAATGGCCTTGTTGGCCAGTGGGCAGTTGTGTGGGTAACCAGCGCGACCGGGCGTTTAATATTGACCTGGTGGCCTAATTGCTATGATTAGCCTGAGTAGCTTGTGTAGGCATGTTGATGAAGAACTAGTATTCTTGTGAGGTGAAGAAGGCGGGGTGCCACTGGATACAACAATATGGCTATGTGGACTTGGCAGGCTTCTAGCCGAGAGTGCCAGGATGGACCTGACATGTTGAAGAGTGAAAGGGTAGTATTCTGGTTTGTGTACCTCTCGGGGAGTGTGTGAATAATGGTGGGGCATATACGGGTATAAGAGGTAATCATGGATTGACAGATACAAAAGGGCAATATGATGTATTAGTATTTGAGTTGGCATTGACCGATTAACTATGTATACGATATCATTATGAGTATGTGTATGAAATAATTAATAAGATGTTAACATTAAAATCTTAATGAACCTGGCCACTGACTGACTATGACATCCTGCATATAGCATGGCTTATTTTGCCTATTTATATATTTGTTTATTACTTTATTTTCTATTATTTATTACATTATTTATAGTCATGTTTTCCGCTTATCTGCTTACTGAGTTTGCCCAGACTCACCCTTTTATTTAAATTTTAGCTGACAGGTCAGAGGACGAAGCCTAACAGGGTGTTGGATCTCGCAATAGGGCTAGATGTAAAGGCTTTACTCCTTTTCATGATGTATGACGATGTATATTGTTGGATGGATTTTGAATGTATATGAGACATGTATCATTACTTAGTTTTACAGCATGTCATTTTATGGTGTGGGTGTATATGATTTGATAGCTAGGGTGTAGTATACCTCGATCTTGGTCTGTGGGTGTTGTGGTGATGTGTGTTTTAGAGGTGGCATTTATAAAATTTGTATAGAAAATGGTAGGGCCTGGAGGTGGCCATATTATATTTGCTTATTTGTTATATAATTATTATGGTTTAGCATGTTGTATACAGGATAATGGTGGTAAATTAGGGAAGACTCTATCGGAATTTTCTCTGAATTTACCACTAGTAACACTCCAGGGAGGAGGAACATTACATACGCCCATATAATGCCTCAAAATGAGCCATGCCAATGCTGGAGTGATAGCTATTATTGTAGGCGAACTCCACGAAAGTAAGATACTGGCTCCAGGATTTGCCCCATTTGAGGACACCAGCTCTCAACATGTCCTCTATCTGCTAGTTCACCCTCTTAGTCTGCCCATCAATTTGGGGATGATATGTACTGCTGAAAGCTAGAAATGTACCCATAGCCTTATGCAGAGCTCCCCAGAACTTAGATGTAAACACTAATCCATGATTAGAAATAATGACTTTAGGTATACCATGTAGTCTCACTATCTCCTTCTGATAAATCCATGTATATTTCTCAGTAGTGTAAGTAGTGCGGACAAGAATAAAGTGGGCTACCTTAGTCAACTTGTCCACTATAACCTAGATACTGTCATAACCGACTTTAGTCTTGGGAAGACCTATAATAAAATATCTGTCCATTTTGACTCTAGGATCTCAATTAGCTGTAATAACCCACCAGGCCTCTGATGTTTTGCCTTTACCCTTTGGCATATTAGACACCTTGCCACATATTGAGCCACATCATTTTTCATGCCATGCCATCAATATTGTGACCTCAAGTCATGATACATTTTGGTACTACCTGGGTGGATGGTATAAGATGAATAGTGTACCCCTCTAGCACTTTCTATATTATGGCAGAACCTTTAGGCAATGCAAGCCGATTCTAGTATCTCAGGATGCCATTAGCACCAATAATATAATCAAGCAGTCCACTGCTCTGAGCTCTCTCTCCTAGTTTCTGAAATTCCTCATTTGTAGTCTCCATCTGGGTAGTCCAAATCTCATCTAGCAAAGTGCACTGAATAGATAACTAACATAACTATACCACTAGCCCTCTCATTCCCACATACAACTTCATTTGCCTCATCTCTTCAAATAGCTCATTCCTTTGTGTGAGCAGACATGCCATGTTACTGCTCGATTTTCTGCTTAGTGCATCTGCTACAATGTTTGCCTTGCCTAGATGATAATAGATATTCAAATCATAATCTTCTAGCAGCTCAAGCCATTGCCTCTATCTCATATTTAGCTCTTTTTGAGTGAAAATATACTTCAAACTTTTATTATCTATGTATATGTCACACTTTTCACCATAGAGATAATGTCTTCGTATCTTTAAGGCAAATATGACAGCTATCAACTCTAGTTCATGGGTGGGGTAGCTACGCTCATAAGGCTTCAGTTGGCTTGATGCATAAGCAATAATATTTCCATGCTACATTAATACGCACCCTAATCCATGTTTAGATACATCACTATATACTACAAATCCACACGAGCTTCTACTAGCCTCCTCCTTAATTCCTAGAATGCTGCCTCACATTGATCTTTCCATTTGAACTGCACTCCTTTACGAGTTAAGTGTGTAAGAGGTACAACTATAGTAGAGAATCTCTCAATAGATTGACGGTAATAACCCGCCAATCCCAGAAAACTGCGAACGTCTGTTACTGTAGTAGGTCGAGGTCAGTTTACCACATCTTCAATCTTATGTAGATCTACAGAAATACTAGCTCCTAATCATGCTCCTCTTTACTTTTGGAATAAATTAGGATGTCGTCAATAAATATGATCACAAAGTGATCTAAATATGGCCT
>JAYJMB010003126.1:0-14446 GCA_036873735.1 Pouteria campechiana
AAATGAGAATGGGAAGATCATGGATGCCTACTTATGCCTCTTGGCAGCAGCCCAAGAGGAAAAAGTCAAGACACGTGTTGAATGGAGCTTAGAAGACGACGCTTTTTTCATTTTGACTGGGGATTTTGGATGACGGATTCAAGCAGGTTGTTAATAAGGAAGGGTTGAATTTTTACACCCAAAGAACGAGGGGAAAAAAAATATGTGGCTCATTTGTGATCGTAGAGTTGTTGCAAACATCAAATGTACTTACATTTTAAAATAAACCCAAGGCGTGGGTCGTTGAGATCGTAGAGGTCTGTTTTTTTAAGTGTAAAACTCAATTTTTAGGGATGAGACTCGTCATTTCTATGCGTTAAGTGAGGTACCCTGGTAGTGGTCTGGGCGAGGCCGACATGGACACACAAGCTTCTGAGTAGACAGTGTTGAGGATCCTTTGCCTCAATCTAAGGCATAATACTTGTAACAACTATGACCCATATGATTCTAGGATATTCCTTTCATTATTTCCATTGTAATTGACATGTAAATATTTTAGATTGATTCTTAATTGATTTGTAAGGATTCGAGGGTAACTTGTAAATCAATATATAAATAAACATATTCACCACTTCCAGTCGTGTGGTCGTTTTTCTTAACATTCTTATAGTTTCAGAGCTTTACCTGAAATAGCATCCCACGATCCTTAATGGCCTAAATTCCTCTTCTGCCCTTCTTCCCTTCAGTACCATGATTCACATGGTTACCATCAAGTTCTCTTCCTCCAACTATCTTCTATGGAAAAGTCAACTTCTTCCCCTTCTTGAGAGTCAAGGTTTGTTGGTTCATGTGGATGGTACCCTTGTGCCGCCACCCCCCCTCCCAGATGCCAAACAACAAATACCTGGTGTAGAATGCAACCGACCAACGCCTCCTTAGCCTTCTCCTCTCCTCCCTTATAGAGGAAGCCGTCGGCCTCTCCATATCCGTGAGGTATGGACTGCCCTGGACAACACCTTTAGCCACCACTCCAAGTCCCGTAAAATCCGCCTCAAAGATGATCTCCAATTGATGAAGCACGGCACCCATCCAGTCATTGCCTATGCCTGTGTCTTCAAGGCTTTGTGTGATCAGCTTCATGTAGTCGGTCACCTAGTTGATGGAACCAACAAAGTCCACTAGTTTTTTCGTGGTCTTGGGCCCAATTTATCTAGTTTCTCTACTACCCAAAATAGCACAAACCCCCCTCCCCTGCTTATCCAACCTTGTGTCTAAAGCTGAGAGTTTCAAAATTTTTCAAAAATCTCTAAAAATTCTGGCACCCTCAGTTGCAGCATTGACTGCTAACCGGACCTCTTCTCATGGTGGGGTAGCTTTCTCGCCAAAAATGTGGCCATGGATATGGCTCCAACATTAACTTTCTTGGTCGGTGTCATTGACAGGGCCGTGCCAACGCCGTTGTCCACCACTTTGCTAGATTTGCCTCCTGGAAGGACACAATGTGGGCCAGACAGCGCTATGATCAACATGAACCCACGATGCAACTTGCAAAAGCTTTCATCTCTTTGTGCTCTCTGGCAGGAAATGAAGCATTCGACTAATTCTTACACACAGGGGCTTTAGCCCACATGACTCTAGCCCACTCAACTTTGGATCACTTCACCACCTACACGAGGAAGGATTGTGTAACTATAGGGAATGGTGCATCCTTACCTATTACCCACACTGGTAAACTTTCTCCTTCCCTAGATCTTCAATTGTTAGATGTTTTGGTTGTCTTTCACCTTACTGAAAAAATTTTGTCCATTAGTAAATTAACGAATGATTTTCCTTTATCCGTTATATTTACTAATAATTTTTTCACGGTTTAGAATTGCCAAATGGGAAAGGTGGAGGCTACTGATAAATGTGATGGAGGCTTATATGTGCTAGAGCATGGAAATTTTGCTTTTATTTCTGTCCTTAAAAATAACTCTCTTCATGCTTCTTATGATTTATGACATGCTCACCTTGGACATGTGAATCATTCTGTTATTTTTTATTAAATAAAAGGACAGCTTTATCTTACTTCCTTATTACCATCTCCTATATTATGTGATACATGCCAACTCGTGAAAATCATCATTTGCCTTATTCTCATAATGAACGTAGGTCGTCTAATGTGTTAGATCTTATTTATTGCGATATATGGGGTCCTTCAACCATAAAATTCAATTTGGGTTTTGTCTACTATGTTTTGTTTATTGATGATTATTCTCGCTTCACTTGAAATCTGATTTCTATGATACCTTTATTCAATTTCAAAAATTTATAGAAAATCAACACTTTGCTTGTATCAAAATTTTTCAAAGCGACGAGGTGCAGAATTTACTAGCAACTGCTTTAAAGCTCACCTTCATAACTCTAGCATTTATCATCAACTATCTTGTCTATATACTCCTGCCCAAAATAGTCGCGCTGAAAGAAAACATCGTCATGTGACTGAGACTAGTTTGGCCCTACCTTTCCATTCCCACACTTCTCCTCATTTCTGGTTTGACGCCTTTAGCACTGCAACTTACATCATCAACTACTTGCCCACACCGCTTCTCGGAGGTAAGTTCCCTTTTGAGCTTCTATATATTTCCCTTCCAAATTATGAAAGTTTTCATCCTTTTAGTTATCGTGTTTATCCCTGTTTACATGGTTATATGCCTAATAAATTTTTCCCTCATAGTATTCCTTGCATTTTTATGGGATAAATCTCCTCTTACAAAGGATTCCATTATCTTGACCCCACTACCTCTGGGCTATATATCACTCCACGCTCAATTTGATAAAAATTACTTTCCCTCCGTAGATACCTCCTAAGCTCAACCCATATCCTCCATCCAATTTTTAAATTTTTTGGAACCAAGTCCTCCCCATATATACATGCCCCCTTCTTCCCCTACGCCACATTCTCGACACATTATACAATCTGAATCTAGCCTGCGTGTTCTTTGCATTGATCTCGTAAATGAGTCTTTTCAGGCCAATGATTCTCTTGCAGGTCCCTCTTTGCAGCACTCGAATCCTAGTATAGCCACTCTTGGGCCTATTGAGTTGCCCTTGGCTGCTCCTGTTGTTGCCATTCTAAAGGGTTCTCATCTTATGCTCACACAAGCCAAAGCTGGAATTTTCAAAACTCACCACCCAACGAATCTTGCTTTCTTGGGATCCTTTGGTCTTCTCTCTGCTCTCCTGGCATCCACTGAGTTAAAAGTGTTCAAGTCTACTACTAAGAATCTTGCTTGGCTCACCTCCAAGGATGAAGAAGTTCAAGCCCTGTAAAATAATCATACATGGATTTTGGTCCCTCAACCCGCCAACACCAACATTGTGGTTTCCAAATGGGTGTTTTAGACCAAATATTTGCCCGATGGATCTATCGAGCATCCCAAAGCCCACCTTGTTGCCAAAGGCTATACACAGGTACCTGGTCTTGACTACATTTTAGCCTGGTGATCAAGACAACCACTATCTATGTTGTCCTTGTAGAGTCTCATAGGATAGCTTAACCCAAGAAAGGAGGGGTGAATTTGGTAAATAAAAGTTCATTGTTTAACCCCTATTGGATCCTTTTTCTCTTTTTGTGCTTGTATGTGGTGCAGTGTAACATAAATAACAAAACAATTGAGTGCAAAGAAATAAAGCAAACACACACACACATAGATAAGGTAATTTTTATAGTGGTTTAGGACTCCATCCTTACATCCACACTTTTAAGTACACCAACTTATTGTGCCTTAGGTTTATACCCCATACAATGGAATATAAATGTCATTGACACTTCTTCTAGATTTCAGCTCCAAAGGGCATAAGTAAGTGTCCCTGACACTTTTTTGGTTTTACAAGCTCAGTAGGAAACTCACCCATTTTAAAGATCACCAGTAAACTTGGTAATTTTCCTAAGCTCACTACCAACTCACTGGTTTTGAAACTCACTAGCAAACTTGATGGTTTTCCAGAGATCAACAATAACTCATTACAATGTGTTTATCGAGTTTTCTACAAACTCTCTAGTTTTCAGATTAACTAGAAAACTATTACACATTTAAGCATAGGGGAAGATATAATCTTTCCCAGCTCTATCAATACATAAAGATCTTTCTAAAGTGTAAATAAATTGGTTATAAAGATAAGTAGATTATAGCTCATAAAGAGATTTAAGATGATTAAGCTCATAGCCATGGGTGGAAGGATTTGAATATACTTAAGCTTATTAGAATGGGTTCCTTCACCACCTTTGAATCGTCCTACTTCTTCTTCTTAAATAGCTTCTTCAAAATCTCGATCGTTAGAGAAGATGAGATCCATTGAATGCAAAAACGAGAACAACATTGAATGAATAAGACCATTTGAGTTTTTTGCTATTGAAGTTTAGGTCTTTTTGATTTATCTCGAGCTACTGCATTATCATTTAGAGAAGAGAATGAGCTATGTAAAAAGGTGTTTCTCATTTGATTCGTCACAACTTTGAAAGTCTTGCAATGTCTCTTATTGCCAAAAATGATGACTGGTATAAGTTTGCACAATGACGATATGAGTGCAGATGTCATTTGTATTCTAGTCATATAAATTAAGTTATTCTCTAACAAGTCACGGTCTCTCTCTATCTGCATTTGTCTACCATTAGTTGCAAACGAATTCCTCATAGGTTTGTTTGTCAGTTGAACTTCCATAAGAATGATTTGTCTATTGCAAGTAGCAGACAAACTTTGAATAACATAGATGAAGTTGAACTGACTGAGAGATAAACTCTTCCTTGTATGCCTCAATTCCTCTAGAAGATGTTTATTGATTGATCCTTTGTATACATGGTTTGTCTGTTATAGATAACCGATAATCTCTGGATGGCACTAATGAAGATAGGTTGATCGATTGATGAACATCTCCTTCTATATGAATAGATGAAGTGGGATGTGCTTCCTTCGTTCTTCATCATTTGTTGGAGGTGACAAACGAAGTTTGCTCATTCTTACACTAACAAACAAAGTATGATTTTCTTCTTTTGTTCCTCGTTTATTGTTGAAGGTGCCAAACAAAGCTTACTTTAACTTGTTTAAACAAACAAAGTGTGGTGTTCGTCTAATGTAAGTGATAGACAAAGTGTTCTTTGTCTTGGATGGAGTACTCTGCATGCTACATAAGTTTGTCTGTTATAAGTTATAGACGATTGTGCCTTTATCTGTTGAAGCCCATTTAGGTCTAAGCACCTCTTTGTCTGTTCAACTTTGTCTATGCTCAATGTGCAGCTTCTACTTTATCTTCTACTTTAGCTGATACTTTGTCTGTTATGAAAGACGACATTTTGATCCAAAAATGAGGCAGAGTTCTTTAACTATTCTACACAATTCAAGCAATAGAAGGGGTTTGTTCTAGTAATTTCAATGTTTCTTTATTCTTGGTTTATCTGTTTTGGCTCAGCTGAAGTTGCACTCCCTTGTATCAAGCCTTCTTATCCTCAGACGAATTCTTTCTTTAATGTTATTGATCAGATAAAGTCTTTTTTCTTATGCCTGGTCATCTGGGTGGATACTTCTTTGTCTTTCTTCATTTGTCTGCTAAGCCATTGAGTTGCTTCTTCATCCTTGCACTTTGTCTTAGATAGACTTTGATCATATCAAGTATAAATGGTCCAAATTTATTGAATGCAATTTAAGCTATCTAATCATGGCTTCTTCTTTAGCTTCTTGTTTTGCATTTGTCTGTTGACATTTTCTCATTGAGGTTGATAGACAACGTAAGCTCATTGTAACACATCTTCAAAGTCTTGTTTTCTCCTATTGTTTTTGTTTATGAAAGCAACCTTCTTTGTTGATTATCTCCACACTTTCTATTTTCTTCTTCTTCTTCCACAATTTTCATCAGTTCAGCTCCTTTGGAACGTAGCATATAGTTGTGGCAGTTTGTTATAGATGATTATTATCTTATGCTTGAACTTTTTTGCACTTGCTATGTTTTTAGCATAATGTATTTATCCTTAATTAATTTTCACATGAAATAGAGTAAGGATAACATACATTTCCAATTAAGTATATAATATGATAACTCAATAAGAAATAGTACTTAATGTATACTTTAACATATTAAGGAAATGATGATTAAAATTATGCGCAACATGAAGATATTACTTACATAAATAAATATTTATGATTATGTATATAGTGCACGCATGGTTATTAACAATTCAAGTACACATATCATTCCTACTTAATACAACTTTTGTTATTATCAAAATCATTATAGCATAATCCCAACAGTCATCTCTCTTACTATGATCAACTGATGGCCCCTCCACCAACTTGATGTCAAAAGTGCATTCCTCAATGGTCATCTTATTGAACAAGTCTACATGGAACAGTCTCCTGGTATTTTAGTTGCTTACTCCAATGCTAACTGGGTAGGATGTCCTGACACTCATCGCTCTACCTCTAGCTATTCCATTTACCTTGGAAAAAACATGGTTTCTTGGAGTGCCAAGAAGCAACTTACCATTTTTCTATCAAGCTGTGAGTCTGAGTATCGTGCCTTTGCTCTCACTACTGCCAAACTTCTTTGGCTCATGCATCTATTTCAAGATCTCAAAGTTTCCCTTCCACAATGGTCTCGTCTATTATGCAACAACAAAAGTGCCATTTTTCTGAGCTCCAACCCTATTTCTCACTAGTAGGCCAAGCATGTTTAGTTAGACTACCACTTTCTTTGCAAACTTGTTGTCTCTGGCAAACTTCACACGTAGTATGTGCCTTATCACTTACAAGTTGCTGATATCTTCACCAAAAGTGTGCCTAGGCCTCTCTTTCCATTTTTTTGATCCAAGCTTCACATTTGTCCCAATTCGACGCTTAGCTTGTGAGAAGGGGGTGTTGAGGATCTCTACCTCAATCTAAGGCATAATACTTGTAACAATTATAACCCATGATTCTAGGATATTCCTTTCATTATTTCCATTGTAATTAACATGTAAATATTCTAGATTGATTCTTGATTAATTTGTAAGGATTCTAGGGCCACTTGTAAATCAGTATATAAATAAACATACTCACCACTTCTAGTCATGTGGTGGCTTTTCTTAACATTCTTAGATAGGAGCATTCTAGTTGAATGATTATTCTATTTATTTCAAAATATGTTTAAGCCTGAATGACAAGTAGCCCTTTTATTTTTTTACCCATTTGTCTAATATAAAAGATATTATTTTTGCCCATGTCCTAGTATGCAATGATCAAGTTGTTGGTTTAATTAAAAAAATAAATTTTAAAAATAAAATTATTTTATTATTAAAAAAATTTAAATTTTTTAAGTTTTTAATACAGATTTGTTACCCTCTTTATGTGTAAAAAATGAGGTATAAGTGTAGTCTATCTTCAAGATACAATTAACTCATAAATTTTAACAAAACCAACACAAAGATTTGCAATTCTAAGTGTTGAACTAATCTTCAAAGCAAATAAACTCAAAAATGCTAAATAAGTGTGTGTGCACTGTGAACTAGGTGTGTAAATCGAGTTGGATTGGCTTGGGTTAAATTCAAGCTAACCCTCACTTTATTTTTAAAATTCTAACCTAACCTTAAACCAACCCTAAGACTATTGGGTTGGTTTTGGGTTGAGTTTGGGTTGACAAGTGTGGTTAAAACATAAAGTTAATATTCTAAATTTTCTTTCTTTTTTATTTTAAATTTACTTAGAATAAATATTTTAATTTCAATACCATTGAAATCTTATTTCTATAATATTTTTTCATCTTTTAATATAAGAAAATGCTCATTTATATGACCTATGCTATTCTCAAAAAAATCATGACTAAATTACTAAGATTCATAATCTTAAAAGGAGAAAATGTCAAGACTCTTGATCTAAGCCATTGAACCAACCATAATAACAAAAATATACTAGTACTTAGTAGACAGTAACCAAATATATTAAAGAAAAATAAAAAAAGAAATCAGACTATTATTCAAATTTTCATTATTACAATTGGTATTCAGTTTTTTAATTCTAATTATATAATATAATATAACTTATATGTACATAGCATGGGGAAAGAATGAAGGGTTAAAAGCTACAATATAAAGAAATAATAAAGAAATATATATATATATATATATATATATATATCTGTGTACGTATATCAAATCGGGTTGGGTTAAATTTGAGTTCCCAAAACCCCAACCCTATTTTATAAATTAGGCTAGGTTCAACCCTATTTGTATAACTTGGGTTTCATATTTATCAACCGAAACCAAACCATTTTCAAGTTGGGTTAGTGGGATTCAGGTTGAACCTGGCCCTATTTGTACCCGTACTACGAACAGGGGTAATGTTGTTTTTTAGCATACACAATCTGCCCATTTTTTTATCATGCCATCATCTTTTAATGGTTGAATTTTCCTAGTGTTGCATATGCACCAATGGCTTGATTTTTCCAACAACTAAAGCAGATTCAGAAACTGGATTTCCCATCTAGATGATGATTTTCCAAGTCCAAATTCATTCCAGTGGTCCCAAAAGCATTCAACCACTTGATTTACAATAAATAATATCCTGTGGAAATTATAACAGTGACATGCTAGTGGTCCAAAGTAATTCTCCACCACCAGGATTCTCTTCTAATGATTTACATCCAAACATAAAGTATTACAATGTTTGGATGCCATGTAAATTCTAACAATCCATTAAAGTCAGATTTCCAACATCTAATTCATGACTGGATTTCCAGTGTACATGCGTGCGCACACGTACAATCTGCTAGATTTTTCTAGTGTGTATTCCTTGATAGATTTCTAGTAACTTTTTAGCTATTGGGTTTCTGAGTTTCTTTATTTTTTCTATAATCTCTGCTTTTTAATATCTGGGGACATTGTAGGGTTTTATTCGATTCTTTTATTTTTCTACATTAAATAAAAAAACTTGAATAATTAACAAGAACCCATTGTGTTTAGTCCCATAAAATAGAATCCAAATATTTAAAATTAAAAAATATTAATCACCTTCTTAATTTTTAATCCCTTACATCATAAAATCAATCTATCTAACATCTCAAGGATTTAAAATTATTAATGTAAGATCGTAAAAATTGATCTCATCTCTAGTTGCTTGATTTGATGACCCATTAAGGAGAAAAATCTACAACTCCCTTTTATCTTTTCTGATTGGCACCCACACCCATATCTAATTATGTAATACATATCGTATCTTAGCTTTTAAAAAAAGATGCCTTCTACGTAAACAGAAGGAGATATAATTGGACTGCGTATCTAATTACACACTAGATAAGGGTTAATTTTCTTGTGGGTCACGTGGATAAAAGCAAAAGGGAATAAAAGGATTTAAATTAACCCTCAAAATTTGTTGTCAACATGTCAACAATGCAATCCATGTCAAATAATTAATCTGACACATCAAATGGTTAAATTGTTAATTATCAAAATTTAATGTTGCCACATTACTCCAAAAAATAAGTACCAAAGTGGGGGTCAAGTTATCATAGTTTATTAGTTGTATTTTTTAACGTAGATTTTTAATTGTAGTTGAATGAACCAATAGATTATTACATGCAAAAATTAACACGAATAAGCCCAATGAATGCATTAATGATTTGGTTTGTTATACTTCATGAAGTAAATTTTTCTAACTTTGTTATGGATCCTGATAAGGTGATGGATATAGAAGTGAGGTAAATAATGTGTGCCATGGAAAAGGATGGCAGTCCATTTATTACAGTCCCATTAATTGTATTCTATAATTTTTTTTGCAAATCCACCCAATCATACTTTTTAAGAGCTCAAAACACCCTATGATGAGTTAAGTTAATGACTTTGATAGTGGAAAAGGGGAGAAAAATTTGCAGTCATTGAGTGCATATAAACGGCCAACTCACCACTTCATCTTTTCTATAGTCTCCCCTTTCTTTACTACTTTCATAGCTCCATTTTTAAGAAGGAAATTCAATGAATCTATGCTCATAAGTTTGATGATATCTCACATTTTGAGATTTATGATAACTTCCGTCAATTTCCATTACTAGTCATTTTTTTCTAAAATGTAAAAATATCTTAATTGATAAAAAAATCACAAAGATATTTGAGGGCAATCCATATACCTTGTTATATAGAAATGTAAAATTCTCAAATTCTTATTGTTTTGCTTTACAAGCCTTTTTCTTATTTTGTAGGTTAGCTACCGGAGTCTCCCACTGTTTACACATTCTAAATCCTTAGGTATGAAAACTTATGGATGCCTTAGTGAATAACCAAAGAGAATATACAGAGCGGAAGCCATTTATCATAAATGAGCCCTACTAAGAATGAGATTTATCATTCATTCATTCTCCTAGAATCCAAAACTAATTTGGACTCCTATTACAATGTGGACACTTATGGTTTATAAACAACATTCTCCACTTGTACACATTGCACATTTGATACTTCTCAAATCTTATATGCTTTTTTATTTTAAATAGGAAAATGAAATGTGTGACCTAATGAGAAAAGGTAATAATGAGAGTATTATATTAAGTCACTATCTAACTAACATAAACTACAACTCTATATCTAATTCATACCCTAAACTATTTAATCACATATTCTAAATCATCTTTGATTTCTCTTGTAATTAATATAGAGTGTGTGGTTCTCTGAATACTTTTTTACTTATGATTACATTGAAATTATATCCAATATAATCACTTGGGCAATGAGTCATAAACTTTTAGTGTGACACTAAATAATTTTTTCTTGGACACTCATGCTAATCACCTAAACCTAAGTACTTTCTTAGACATGTTTTGCTAAATCAATTAATATATGATTCTTTGATAACATACTCAAGTAGCAATATCAAACTTCAACTTCATGATATAGTTCCTAGTCACAAAGGGTATTACTTGGACTGGTAGTTTATAAGGCTTATATATTGACAAAATAGGAATCCATTCAGTCACTCTCAAATATAGTCAACTTACAAAACATATTGTATACTATGTATGCTATAGGAAACCTCCCAATTAATTTGTCATGCTCTAACACCATACGGATATTGTTCCAATGAAATTATTATATTCGAATAGCTAGATATTTTCTCCTTGATAACATAGACTAGATTGGCAATTCTAAGAAAATATTGAAATAACCTCTTAACTAAAGCCCAATGAGCAATTATAGGATTACTCTGATACCGACTAACTTTACCAACTATAAAGTAGATGTCAAGCTTACATCTAACTATCGATAGCGATCGCATATGGCACCTTAACAATTTGCCTCTTCTCTTCTTCTATTTGACAATATAGATCTATGCTAAAAATTAAGCCTCTTTCTATTAGACCATCAATTGGCTTTAACTAATGTATACAAAATCGCAATAAAATTCTTTTTATGTAAGTCTCTTAAGATAAACTAAAAATTCTCTTGCAGTGATCTCATGAGATTTTTATCTTGAGTACAAAATCTAGTTAATCCATGTCTTTCATGTCAAATGTAGAAGATAACCACTCCTCAGTGGTGGCAATCAATTCCAAATCATTCCTTGCTAGTAAGATATCATCCACATATAATGAAATAATAAGAAATTTGCTTTCAATTCTCTTGACATACATGCAATGGTCATTTTCAATTTTGAAGCTTATAGAAATAATGGCCTTTTGAAATTGGATATTTCATTGCCTAAATAATTTTTTTAGGCCATAAATGGAATATTTCAATCAACATACTTTGCACTTTTATCCTTTAATTTGAAAACCCATTAGTTTATTCATAAATATTTTTCTTGTCTTTTTTGTCATTAAGGGCCTGTTTGGCCTTGCATTACATGGTGCTAAAACCACATTTAAATCATCAAAAGTTCTTCCGCATAGAGAGCATAATGTTTGGCTAGAATACACTGCGCTTCTCAGAATCCATAAAAGCCAATTTTTTGCATTTAGAAGGAAGCTCCGATTCAAAGCTTTTTTCTTACTGCAAGAAATAGGCTTTTTATTAAATGAGTTTAATGAATAGCTTAAATTTCACACTAGGCCAAATAGACCCTTAGTAAAGTTGTTTTTACATTCATTTAGAACAATTCCAAATTCAACCATGCATTGATAACTAGAATGATGGGAATGAAAGCAATTTAGATCACAAGGGAAAATGTTTCTTCAAAATTAATGCCCTCTTATTGGGTATAACATTTTTACTATAAATTGTGCCTTATATTTTTCAATTGATCAATCTACCTTGTGCTTAATTTTAAGAACTCACTTATTACTAATAGCTTTGCACTCAAATGGAAGATTAATCAACTCCCATATATTATTCTTAGTCATTGAATTCATTTCATCCCGCATTATAGTTAGCCATTTATTAGAGGCAGGACATTTTATAGCTTTCTAAAGAAGTTGGTTCATTATCATCCTTAGTAATTCTCATGAAAGAATCTCCTTTAATTTTAAAGCATTGACAAGTAATAATTTCACATTTTCTTCTTCATATGTATTGATATAGTGAATTATGTAATTGTATATTCCTACTTTGTAAGGTGTCACTCCCACTATCTTTGGCTATCATTAGATAAGATTGTGAATCATATTGTTGCTTGTGAGATAAGTATGTGTCATGTTTGTTGGTCCCTAAGCTTAGGAAAATATCTAAGAGGGGAGGGGTGAATCGGGTACTTAAAATTTTTTTAAACCCCTTTAGGATTAAATGTCCCTCTAGCAATCAGTCTAATCACTCAATCAATCAATACACAAATAAATAAGACACAGGAATTTTTATAGTAGTTCAAGTAAACACTCTACTCTTCTTTTCCAAGAGCACTCTCCTCTTAGTGTCTTGGGTTCCACTATCTCCAATAGTAGAAATACAATAGTGCTCTTAACACTCTTCTAGATTTCATCTCTAGGGGCCATAAACACAATGCTCCCAATAATCTTCTAGATTCCAGCTCTAGGAGGCATGATCACAATGCTCCTAGCACTCTTCTACATTCCAGCTCTAGGAAGCGTAAATAAATAGCTCTTGTCAATACTCAGACAATCATAGCTCTTTTTGAGTCTAGTCTCAACCACTAGCTTAAAGAACTTACAATGAATATCAAAAGTTAAAGCTCAGATACTTTTCAATAAGCACAGGAGAAGGTTCCTAAAAATTAAATATATAAGTAAATGATCTTCCTAAAAGATGGTTGAAAACCTTCAAAGAAAGTTGAGGAGGGTTTAAATGCAAGGCTCATAACTCTTGAAAAATGGCAAACGGTTTTGGCGCAAATTGGTAAATGCTCTCAAGAGGCTATTGAATATTTCCTTGATTACTTCTTCTTGATCCAATGACACTACATTTATAATTGCTTTGAATTTGAGTCATTAGTGGTAAGTGACCTTCATTAATGACAGAAGACTGTTCTGATTAGCACATTTAAATTCTCTGACTTTTGTCTAATCCTCATCTGCTTAAATGCCTGCAGCACTAACCTTGGAGAAGATGATTTCCTGATTCTTAATAAGTATTGGTCGAAGAGTTATTACAATGGCTAATTTTTTTATCAATATAGAAAAGGAATCATTAATGCTAGATGAAGACCAATAATTCAGTTTATCCATTGCTCGTCTTCACTCATGATAAACAAAGTATCTGTCCAGCTGTTCATCAGACAAAGTCCCTTCGTCTTCTAGTTTATCCATAGTAAGTAGCAGACTAATCATGGAGGCATAGACAAATCATCATTCCATCACTTCATCTATTGGATTGTCTGTTGTAAGTAATAGATGAATTATTGAAGCACAGACGAATAATCTTTTCAGCACTTTGTCTATTGGATTGGCTTTTGCAAGTAATAGATGGATCATAAGAGTGTAGATAAATTATCTCTTTAGCATTTCATCCATTCAATTGTTTGTTGTATGTAACAGATGAATTGTTGAGGCATAAATGAACTATCCTTTTGTCTATTGGATTGTTTGTTGCAGGTAATAGACGAATTTAAAGGTGTAGACAAATTCCATTACTCTGTCAGACGAACTCTACCACTCTACTAGATGAACTCAAATTCTTAGCCTGTCTTTTTTTTAATAGACAAAGTTTGTTGTATGCAAGATATGTTGCATTGGTCAAATATAATCTACATTTTGACAGATTCCTTTTCATTTTAGCTTTGTCTATAGCGGTACGTCATTTTTTGTTTCTGTACTAGCCTAAGCTATTTGTCTTTACAGATAGATAGATTGAAGCCTTGGAATGTCTTCTTTGTGTTCATTTGTCCATGAGGTTTGTAACTTGATTCTACATGTTAAAGACTTGGCAATAACCATTAGTAAATAATCTTTAATTAAGTTTTGTTTGTCGTCGAAACCATGCATTTATACTAACATTCTCCCCCTTTTTGATAATGACAAAACTTGATTAAAAATTATCTCATAAAAGATAATCTCCCCCTAAATGTATGCGATTTGATAATAATGTTTT